>RJWJ010009480.1:0-49779 GCA_004363605.1 Indri indri
CAGTCATCAATACCGTTGCACATTTGCTCAGACTGCAGGCAAATTCTGTCATTTCTGCATCTGTGAGGTCTTGTGGGTGGGCAAAGAAATTTGACTGAAATAAAAAAAAGAAAAAGAAAAGCAGCTCCTTTGGGTACACTGACTTATGAATAACATACTTCTTTTGTCTGTCTATTTTTTGTCCTTTTAAAATCCATTATCTAGTTTTTCTAAATATATTTTGTTGTGAAAATTGCCTACCTGCAGACACTAGAAAACCGTGTGATCATGGAAGCTTATGATCCCAGTTATTTGTATTAACTACATAAAAGAGTGCACAACTGAGGATCTTAAATGAAGTAAGAAAGAGCCAAACTTCACGGTCTCGTTTCCAGATGCCTTATCCTAGCCGACTTCACTTGGTGTACCAAATTAATTTATACCTACAATTTATACAACATGGCAGGACACTTAGCTATCTCAAAGGGCAATTTCACACAGCATAGAGCTTGAGCAAGCATATGTTACAGGCCCCAAATTGAAAGTAGGTCATTCAGTGGAAAAAAAAAAAAAATCCCAACAATATTATAGCTGAGTGTCTTATTTTCTGTAAACAGAAGTTAAGATATGTAATTGAGTGATTTTGATTATTCGTTTTTAATGTGTGTCTGTGTGTGTGTACATGAGACTTAAAGAGAAGGCAATGAAAGCCAGAAAATTTTATGTTTGACCTTTCTATCTATCACTATCTTATCTGAAGACTTTCACCTCTAAAACAGGAAACATCTGTAATTAGTCTTCATCCTTACATGTGGAATTCTCCAGAGCTCTGCCCTTGGTCCTCTGATGTTCTCACTCCTGAATTCTCTGCTTAGATATTCTCATTAATGCTCATTGATTAACTTGCCACTGTACCCTGAAGACTATGAATTCTCTATCTAGTGTAAGCATCTCGCAATTGATTATAGGATATCCCCTCAGGAATTGCAAATTTAACAAGTTTACTGCTCAATTCTTTGTCACTTTCCCCAGCCCTCTTCTCCAAATCATTAGCTTTGTCTTATTTCCGTAGTTCAGTTAGTGGCACATCATAGCCAGAAATCTAGGATTATTCTCAATGCATTCCTCTCATTGACCATCAGCTCTGAGTAGTCACCAAGTACTGTTGATATTTTCCCCAAACTTGCCCACTTCCGTCCAACCTTACCAGTGACAACCACAATAGCTCAGCTCTTCATTACCTCTTATGGAGAGATATCCTAAATGTGGCTCCTTTTACTCCCTGTCTTCAGATCCTCAAAAATCCATGAGAAAAATCAAACACATTAATCTGATCATATCTTCTATATTATCCATTGTCTTGAGAATACAATTTAAGATACTATGCCTAATAGACTTGTCATTATCTTGTCCACACCACTCCTACAGACTAATCCCTTGACCTTCTAGATATTCTAGCAATGCTACTTTATTACCATTCCTTAAATATGCTACACTCCATGCCTGACCTCCTTGCTTTAGTTGAAATCTGGTTCTTTTCCCAAATATAACTCCCTCCTCTTTAGGGTTTTTAGGAATATCTCTTAATTTGCTTAAGCCTCATATTATCTCATGCTTGAAAACATCTTACTTTTCTATCACAGCTTCCAGAACTTTATTACCATATCTTCACATTCTATTTTTTAAATAAAATCAAATACCGTTATTTTGAGGGCTAAGCACTTGATTACATTGCTATCTCATTGTTATTTTGTTATCAACCTCATAAACATCACCTCCTCCCAAAGTCACTGAAGATTGTGGCACCTTCAGTCAGTTTGTTCTTTCTCCATTCAAATCCATTCCAGCATCTTAGATGAGTTCAACATTCACAAGAGCAAACCAACAAATAACTAGACTTCTTAGTTTTTTGAGTTTCTTATACCTACAGTGTTCTTTTGCTATAATCCACCTAGGCCATTATCATTCTCCTCAACATCTAACAGATGTTGGTGGATTTCAATAAATTTCTCTTTTTGATTCAGTCAGTGACATTCTCTGTTACTTGCAAATATGAACACTAACTGATGAATATGGTTGCAGCGTGGATTTGTTATTTCTTACAATTACTTTATTTGTAAAACCACTAATTTAAGTGTGCCAAATTTTGACCACAATCTCCTATCTGTTAAGATTTTTAATTCAATCAGTATTATTATCACCCTTCTTCAGCTTTAGCTGAAACTCTAGCCATTGATACCTCTACCATTTCCTTATTCACCAGTGATTTCTTTGTCTCTATTCCCTTCTTACTGATATTTATTGGTAACCTATAATATGTTGGACAGTGTTATAAATACTAAGTGAGTTTAGAAACTCACTTTCTTTCCAATAGTTTGGATTCTCTGGCCCTTTTCTCTTTTTCATCTGAGTTATCTTACAAAACTCTAAACTTAGATGAACAAAACCATCTGTTCTCCAGATATCTGCATCTGAGAAGCCAGAAATGTTGCAGATGATTATACTACAAAGCCAACTGATACCATCAGGTATGAATATTTATCAATGGTACTTGGAAAACATATATATCTATATATATCTCCATATTGCTTTCTTACCTTTTGCAATAATGATTCAAATCTGCATTCCTTCCAAACCTCCCTACCAAACTTCTACCTTCTATATATGAACATGCTTCCTACCACACTAAAAAAAGGTACAAATAAAAATATGGGAAATTCCTTAATATCTTAGTAAACAATTGCAGATCTACCTGTATCTACACAAAATCTGTCAACTCTTCAATATTTTTTAATAACAGAGATAGGAAAATAATTTACTCCTATCTAGTTTAATCCCATTACTCCTATCTAAAAGTAATTTTTCCACTAGCTCGTGAACTCATTTTCCCCTGCCTTTTCAAGAACAATCCCACCTTTCATGAAACACATAATGACATTGGTTTTTTGGTTGTTACACTCTTGTTTTTGCTATACCCTTTGTCATCATTCACCTGAGTCTCTTCTGGAAGTTCACAATTATTTGGATGTTTGGCATCACTCAATATTCTTTTGTAATTCCCCTTCCTGTCCTATGCTTTCCTCCCACCTAACATAATCTTAAAAATGTCACTGTATTTATTCTATATTTTATGCTGTTAAATTTATATCTGTAGACGAGCTCTTTTCTTTAAGCTTGAGGACCAAATATCTAATGCCTACTTGAAATCTAACTTGAATGTCTCCTCAAATGTATCCCAAACCAGTCTTCTAATCTTTACTTGCAAAACTGTTCCTCTTCCTAAGTTCCCCTTCTATTCAAATATGCAAGCAAAAATAACCTACAAATTATACTTCACCACTTTTTCTCTATCCCCATATCTAATCCATTATTGATTCTAACTTATTTTGCTTTTTACACCACCTTCAAATCTGTCTATATTTTGCTATCATATGCTATCCTGTCACCATCTCAATCCAAACTACTAGCATAGCTTGTCCAAAATACCACAATAGTGTTAATTACTCTTACCCCTTCCATACAATATTCATAAAATATAAACATGACCATGTGCCTCTTTGGCTTAAAACTCTAGTATTTTCAATTGCTTTCAGGCTAAACTATAAAACCCTACAAAAGCTCTTCAAGGAACAGGTGCAGTGGCTCATTCCTATAACCCTAGCACTTTGGGAGGCTGAGGCAGGAAGAACGCTTGAGGCCAGGAGTTCGAGACCAGCATAAGCAAGAGCAAGACGCCATCTTACAAAAAAATAGAAAATTAGCCGGGCATGGTCATTCACACCTGTAGTTCCAGCTACTGGGAAGGCTGAGATAGGAGGATTGCTTGACCCCAGGAGTTTGAGGTTGCAGTGACCTATGATAACACTACTGCACTCTCCTATGATGAGGCCACTACACTCTAGGCAGGGCAAGAGAGTGAGACCCTGTCTCAAAAAAAAAAAAAAAAAAAAAAAGAATTCTAGTCAAGATTCCAGGTATTTCTGCTGTCTCATCTTAAACCAATGTAGATAGTCCCTGGCTTAACAATGATCTGAGTTACGATTTTTTGACTTAATGGTTGTGTAAAAGCGGTATGTATTTGGTATGCTCCTTTTTTTATCATGGGTTATGTTCTGGCATACCCATCATGAGTTGACAATATACTGAATCAAAAACACACTTTCCATTTATAGTAGTTTCAATTTACAATGAGTTTATCTGGATGCAATCTGCTAAACTAAGAAGCATCTGTACTTACTTTGCTCTGTACTCTCCAAGCATATTGATCTTTTCCCATCAATTCCCATCAGTAAGCCATGGTCTGCTCTGTCTCAGGGCCTTTAGACATCTTATTTCCTTTGTGCACAACATTGTAGCACCCTTCACTCCCAACCCCCAATCCTGTTCACCTACTCAGAAGCCATATATTTCCCAGAAACAAACTCAGATGCTTAACAAAGTCTTTCTGTTCCATGTTTTTATAAATTACCATACTTTTTCCATAAAGCATGTGTCATAGTTAGTAATTATTTAATATATAGTTTTGTTAGTATTAGTATCCATATTCCATTAGATTCTAAGCTCTGTGCGCTCAGGGTCCATGTCTGTCTTTGTCATGATGATATCACAAAAACTAATCACAGTCTTTTGCTTAACAAGTATTTATTGAATGAATGAATGATATTCTTTCCCATGCTATTCACTTTGCCTATGGTGTCTTTTAGTATAGATTCCTCAAAACTGTAGCTTTCTGAATTGCCCTTTAGGCAGAGTTCATCTTATCCTTCTCTGCCTCATGTATACCTTTTAATTAATTGTATCATTACTTGAAATACAATATATGAAAATTATTGTTATTTGTCCAACCAGAATAAAATATCTTTGTCAAAAAGAACCATTTTTATCCCAATTACTTTGCACAGTTTCTGGAGTAAAATAGCTATGTGAAAATATTGATACTACTCATGGAGAGAAATGCAAAAATGTTCAGACAGTCAAGCAGGATTTTATAAGTTTTCCAGCTGTGCTGTGTGGGATGCTCCTGAGAATCACTTCCTGGCCCTGAAAGTGGTCTGGGCAGTGTAACTCTGCAGCCCGACACTCTTAATTAATTACCAAACATTTCCTAGTCCACTCACTGGTTTCATGGTCAAGAAAAATACAGAATGAAAAAAAAAGAACTATAAAAATAATAGGTTCTGGGTTCATATTGGTAGATAAGCTTTCATATCTTTTGATATATTATGATTCAGAAGCAATATAATCTTTGATGATTCTCTAGAGTCCATTTTTAAGACTACGTAAAGAAAACCAAAATTGAAACTTAGTTGCATCACTCAGTTGTATCCATAGAAAAAACTCTTCAAAGGCTTTGCTTCTTTCAACTTTTAAATACTTTTAAAAATAAAGCTACTGGGAGAGGGGAGAAGGGAATGGGTAAATCCACACCTAACAGATGCGGTGCATGCTGTATGGGGGATGGGCATGCTTGTTGGGCTATGAGAAGGCAATTTATGTAACTAAAGCATTTGTACTCCCGAGATACTCTGAAATTAAAATAAATAAATAAATAAATAAAGTTACCTCCTTGTATTTTTTTTCCGGCTGTTAACATCAGTAGTAAAATGTCCTCCTCTATATCTAAATATTGCCTTAACTTGATGCAACAAATAGAACAAAAAAGTTAAATACATACACTGACGCTGTTTTTTTTTTTAATTTACCTGATGTTCTATTTAGTTACATCTGAAGTGATAGTATCTTCCTTTAAATTAAAGGTGCAACTACATTTTTTGCTGAGATTAGATAAAAAGTATGAGAAGAAGGACCAAAAAAGTTGTATAAAAACATAAAAAATCCTATATTTTGTTGATCTCAAATTGGATATTTATGTTTGTTGCTTGCATAACTGTACATCTGACAAATGTATATCCCTTTTCTGAAGAACTTCAGTATTGGGTGACTTGTAGAACTATGTAATTTTACCATTCACAATTCGTTTTTTTCCATTTACTTATCTGTCAAAAAAATGTTTTGCCTAAAACACCAATTTGGTATGAAGCCAAGTTTCTTATATGAACCTTAATTCAATAGGTCAGCTACTCCAAATCCTTCCAGACAGACCATAATCTATCTTTTGAATAGTGTAGTCATGTGCAAGTTCAGATTTAGGAAGGCTTTCTATAAAGTCATAAACTTTAAACAGGGTAATTTCTTTATTACCTGCACAAAAGCTGTATCTGTGATTATACTTTATGTACCTAACCCCAGGACAGTAGAATTTGCAGATCACCTCACCACTTCATTGATTCATGCTGGTGCATTAGATTGGGAGATGAGAGTATGATCTAGAGCCACATGAAATGCCATACCACACATATCAGGGGCTTCATCAGAGTTGTCTCCACAGTCGTCTTCTCCATCGCACACCCAGAAATGTAGTTTGCAGAGGGAATTATTGCAAAGGAACTCATCAGCTCTGCATATATTTCCTCCTTTATTTTAAAACAAAAAGAGATAGATAAATTGAGCATAATCAATTCCAGCCAGCAGGACACATATTCCTCTAATTCTTATACACAATATCTAGTTTCTTGCTCCCTTGTATTTATTCCCTGCATAATAGTAGGAACAGGTAATATCCAATTTTTGTAGAAAAGGTATTCAGTAAATGGTGCTGGGAA
Organism: Indri indri; assembly: GCA_004363605.1. Classification (NCBI taxonomy): domain Eukaryota; kingdom Metazoa; phylum Chordata; class Mammalia; order Primates; family Indriidae; genus Indri; species Indri indri. Next base: position 6,642 of record RJWJ010009480.1, read on the forward strand.
AATTGGACAGCGACATGTAGAAGACTGAAACAGGATCTGAATCTCTCAACTCTCACAAAAATCAACTCACAATGGATAATAGACTTAAACCTAAGGCATGAAACCATAAGAATTCTAGAAGAAAATGTTGGAAAAACTCTTATAGACATTGGCCTAGGCAAAGAATTTATGAAGAAAACCCAAAAGTAATGACAGCAACAACAAAAGTAAATAAATGGGATCTGATCAAATTTAAAAAGCTTCTGCACAGCCAAGGAAACTATCATTAGAATGAATAGACAACCTACAGAATGGGAGAAAATATTTGCATGATATACATCCAATAAAGGGGTGATAACTAGAACCTATATAGAACTCAGGAAAATCAGCAAGAAAAAAATCAAACAACCTCATTAAAAAGTGGGCAAAGGACATTAACAGAAACTTCAAAAGAAATAGACTTATGGCCAACAAACATATGAAAAAATGCTCAATATCTCCAATCATCAGAGAATTGCATATCAAAACCACAATGAGATATCACTTAACTCCAGTGAGAATGGTTTTATCAAAAAGTCCCCAAACAACAAATATTGGCATGGGTGTGGAGAGATAGGAACATTTATACACTGCTGGTGGGACTGCAAACTAGTGCAACTTCTATGGGAAGTACTATGGAGATAACTCAAAGAACTAAAAGTAGAGCTACCATTTGTCCCAGCAATCCCACTCGTGGGTATCCACCCAAAGGAAAAGAAGACATTCTATAAAAATGACATTCTGCACTAGAATGTTTATAGCAGCACAATTCACAGTTGCAAAGATGTGGAAACAGCCCTAGCGCCCATCAATAGATGAGTGGATTAATAAAATGTGGTATATGTATACCATGGCACTATTCAGCCATAAAAAAATGGTGAACTACCTATTGTATTACCCTAGATGAAGCTGGAGCCCATTCTTCTAAGTGAAGTATCACAAGAATAGAAAACCAAATACCACATGAACTCTCAATTAAATTGGTACTAACTGATCAACACTAATGTGCACACATGAGAAGTAACATTCATAGGGTGTCAGGCAGGTGGGAGGCGGGAGGAGAGAACGGGTAAATTCACACCTAATGGATGCGGTGCATGCTGTCTGGAGGGTGGGCGTGCTTGTAGCTCTGACTCGGGCAATACAAAGGCAGTTTATGTAACCAAAGTGGTTGTACCCTTGTAATACTATGAAATTAAAAAAAAAAAAAGATATTCATGGTTTACTTTTCAAGACATTCTAATATGCGCATATATACTCATATTTTCTTTAGAATATACTGAGAAGATGGTATAAGAAAGTTCTTAAAAATATAAATAATCTTCTATTTCACATAATTTTTATGTTACTGAATGTAATAAAATTTAGATTTTTAAATGTTTTAATGTTTATTATTAAAATTTGTGCTTTTCTGGAAAGCAATATACTTCTAGTTATTAGCTAATTCAACTGTGCGTGGAATACTAATAAACTGAATCACTGAAAACTTAGAATATCTTGTAAAAAGTTTTTTGCAATCACAAAGAAACAACTAATTTTATAACAGCAAAAGGAATTTGGCCATATCATATAATATTTCAGTTTCTCTTACAAGAATTGTGTAATAAGACATCCTATTTTTGGACGATTTTTAAAAAATGTTTGCATTTTTTTCTCTTTTTAAAATAAATAGCATCAGGAATACAAAATTGTTTTAAGTAAAATGGCTAAGTACATCTATCACAAGGAAAGGACACAAAGAACTAATAAATTTGAGTCACATGTCTAGAGATGAAGCAATATATAATGGGACTACAATGATTTGGGAGTTGGGAACCGTGGGTTCTTGTGTTGCTTTAGACAAGCCTATTAATTTCTCTGAGAGTCAATGAATGTCTTTATATGTTAAAAAAGAGGTACGGTTAAAATGATTTAGAGTTCATATTTGCTAGAAGTACTTGGGGAAAGAACACAAAGATGAAAGTTTGAAATTAAGATAAATACAATTGTTCTCAAAGTATCATGCTACTTATTTAAACCTCATACGTCAGATAAGAGATATGGCTCCAGGGCTGGCTAGATTTGACCAGCCAAAGCCATTAAGGTATTTAAAAATGGATACCTTCATTAGAGCATGGGGCTGAGGAGTGATAATGGTCACCTTTGCAAGCATAGAAAATACCTAGAAATAACCATTGTTCATCTTGTGGATACACATTGGAAAAAATAATGTACTTAAGCTTGGGAAGGTCAAATAATTCTTTTTCCTCTGAGTTTTGACTTGCTACGCAAATCTCTGATAACTCACTTCCAGTGGCAAAAGGCTTAACTTAAGAAATGACAAAATCAGATGTGGATTTTAGAATGAAAATACTAGCTGTGGTATGGAGAATTTGGAAATGAAGATGGAGACAGTGAAGCCATGACTGGAAGAGAAAGACCAATGTGAAGAAGGGTTGTGTCAATCCATAAAATAACAGATGGTGACGTCTAGCAGGCTAGTGGATGAGTATGTCCGAAGTGTTGGATAGATTTCTGAACTCTAAATCTGCACCTGGGAATGTTCAGAATATAGTTATTATTTGAAGTTTAAAAGAGAACACAGAAGAAACCAGGTTGAATAGATAAAGAGGAATCTACAAAAGAAAAAAGTAATCAAAATGATAGGAGAAATATATGGAAAGAGTGATATCAGACAATTTATGAGAAAAGTGTTCTAAGATGAATGTTAGCACATTTAAAAATGCTAAAGGGTAGGTTTAGTGACGTGGTGGTGGGTTTAGTGAAATGATTTTAGTTGGTTATTGAATGAGATGAAGAAAGAAGATGTGGTGAATGTAGACATCGCTTTCCAGAACTTTGGTGTTAAAGGGAAGGAAGAGACAAGAAAAAGTCAGGTGGTAAATGAGCCTGTTGCTTGTGTGGGTGAAAACAGATGTCTGAACACATTTAAATGCTTCTGGGAATAATTCAGCAGACAACACAGAATGGAGAAAGAGTAATTGATATAACGAGTTTCTTGAGAATACAGAGAGTGTCGGGGATTTGAGATCCAGAGCAAAATGAAAAGAATAGACTTAGACTAGAAGGGAGACTTGTTTTCTATTTTGAGAGGAAGGAAAGGGAAAAGCTTGAGCATAGCTACAGATAAGTTTCTTAATTGGGCCCCAGATGTTGAAAAAAGCTCATGAATTTCATTACTGCTGTGAAGTAGAAGGTGAGGTAATTAACTGAGAGAGAGGGAGAGAGAGAGGAAGACAGAGAGACACAGAGGTGGCTTGGAAGACAGAGAGACACAGAGGTGGCTTGGTGACAGATTTCAGAAAGTCAACTTTTTAAAAACCTGATACGGTAATGGTAGAGTGGCATGATTAAGAAAATAAAGATAGATTGCTTAGAATTTTGAGTTATAGTTAAAACTCAGAGAATTTGTAGTGATATTTATCTGAACAGTGATACAATTTTCTGCAAAAATAGTTATCAGAGCTGATTTTGGCATCTCTGAGAACCAACAAACTCTAAGATATAGACAAAGGCAGTCCTGGTGAGTTATCAAAAGTGAATATGAGCATGTGAGACTTTTGAAAGTCCAACATTTGTCATTGGGGTACCCCTTTCTTTCAAACTTCTGCAATGCTGAGTTCTAAAATACTGTAATTCTAAATTTAATCTCAATTGCCAAAACCCATGCAAGAAAATACAGTACCGTTTAACAACTCTCTCACTCTAAAAACAATAAAAAATAGCATGTTTAGTCATGAGTATGAAAGAAATTAAAGATATGGATATGAGGTATTGCCCTAATTCAAAATCAAAATCCACAGAATATGAAGGAGAGTTGTATTTTTTCAGAATAAAGATTCTAATGACTAAATCTCATTGCGTGCTCCACTTTACAATGGATTAAATTCAAACAGAATTTATGAACTCTTGGCATCCTCTGATTATTTTCAAAAACTCTATTTGTAGCACATACATCAGTCTTGTTAAAAGGAAAAATGAGTTCCCTAAGGTATTTCATTAGATAACATTGTAATTTTCCCCATAAGAGTGTTGGACATGCCACTGTTTTTATTAACAAAAAGAGAAATATAAATGAAATCATAATTATAACAGAAAGGCAAAGGTTTTGTGATAACCTAATAAAGACTTCATGTTGTACTATAAAGAATTTGCATTTCAAAAAATGTATCATGAGGTTCCATGACATTTGAGTCTCACTTAAATTGCCTGCTTTTGAAATGGCATAAAGCATACATAAACAACAACAAAAAGTTATATTTTAAAGAGGTTGTCTGGATTAAAATTCCAGTTTCCTAGTCACGCTCTTGATCACATCAACAGGAGGTTATTAAAAAAATAGAAAAGTATATATTAATTAACAATACCATATCTGAATTATAACTGAGACCTTGGAAGGTTCATAGAAATCTGGTCAAGTGTATCATCACCAGAAATAAGCATCTTAATTTGGGTTGAAAAAGTTTTAATATATGATTATATTTTATTATTTACATAAATGCCTTACAAATTTTTGAGCTGAAAATTACTAAAAAGAATACCTCCTGATCTTATCCACCAAAATTGTATAAAGGTAAAGTTTGGAAGCTCAGGCCAGAAGAAGCATCAAATTTCCTCGAGGCCCTATGTTTTACCTTTAAAAATATCAATGCTGCTTTTAATGCCATAGTATTTTGGACTTTGGTCTTTTAAAGTAAACTAGTAAAAATGATTCACTGGGAAAATGTGCCATGCTTATCCTAAAGATTTCTTATGTTCCAGTCCCCGACACTTAGCTCCTGTTAGCTCACATGTCCAGATTTGAGATGAATGGAAGTAAGATTTACCAGAAAAGATGTTTATTCTGACATTCAATTTCCTTAATGCCCTAAAAGACCTTTATCCAATACCTAAACCACTTCCTGGGAGTAAATTAAATACCAGAAATCTGAACTTGGTCATGCCTTAAGGTACATCCATACAGGATCAAATACTTTAACTTGCAAGATATTTCATTGGGACTTAACTACCTAGCAGCAAAGAAGCCCACGAAAAATTGAAAGTGTGAGTGGAGAGGAGACAGGGACTCTGTCACATTTGTAAATTATTAAATTAAAGGCCCTCAATTCTTATCAGTCAGTAAGATTAAATATTTTGTAGAACTATTTTAGATCTAAAGGACACTTTGGATTTTCCAGTTTGGCTAGAGTATGATACATAAAGAGAAGCAGTAGAATATAAGTCTGGGAAGATAACATGGGATCATTCTCTTATAAGTATGACTATAACCCATGTTGGGTTATTTCTATGTAAGCAGGTACCTTGAGTCAAGATCTGTATAACCAGAGGTACACTTAAATTAAATGAACCAGGTAACAGTGAATAGGATGTATTGAAGACCAGTTAGGTGGCACTACACAAACCCAAGCAAGAAGCAGTGGGAGAATGGACCACATTGGTGGTAGTGATTGAAGTTAAGGAATGGAGGTGATTAGCTAGAAAATAGAAAATGAGGAGTAGCTTAACTGTCATCCCAAAGTCTTTGAATACAAGCGTGCACATGAGTTGCTGCTGCCAGACTGTCCACAGTGTTTGTTGTCTCTAGAGTGGCCAATTGCAGAAAATGAGTGTGAGAACTTAACGCAGAAACAGCTATTATGGACATTTAACCTTTTATGGCTCTCTATAATGAACTGCAGATTTCAAATGAAACTAAAATTGCTTCTGCTGAGTATAAAATAGAATGGATTGAAGGTTTGGGATGGAGCTATCTCATCATAAACATCTGATGGCATATTCAAAAAAGTAGAATAAATTTTTCTTTGAGTGACTAGATATTTACAGAAGTAAATATTTTAGATAGATTTTAAATATATAAACCCTGGGTGCACATTCAGGTGCCTTGATTCATGTGGCAATATCTAGTATCATTTCTGTTGATGTTCCAAATATTCTGTAAAGTAAATTCTATTGAGAGACTTTTGTAAGCAGGCCAAAAGAAATTTTATATTTTAACAACATATTTAACAATATGAAAATAACAAGAATTGGTTAATTTTTGATCATTTTAAGCTTCAACACACAATTGTTTTGCTGTCATTAACTCTCATTAACTCTAAAGTATAGTAATAATCACTGTGTTCAATTCAGTGGATTACAACTAAAAAGTTGTTATCTGTCAGGAAATGGTCTTCGTGTAGCTAGAAAATACTATATGACAAAACTGAAAGTTGTCTTCCAGATTGACAAAAAAAGGTAGGTCATTTTCTCAATGATAGGGCAAGAAGAAAATCTGGGGACAACCTATAACCAATATATCATATAGCATACTGATGTGTGCAATCTAGTATACCATATGTTGCTCCCATTCTTTCAAAGTAAGGCTGATAATACAGAAAAGAAGTATGCACAGAAAATACAGAAAATCCTTTTGCAGCAATGACTATGCTGTCTACATTCCTGTTGTCTTCACATGTCCCTATCCCTGACTCAGCATCCAGTCTGAACACATAGTCATAGTAGGCACTCAATAAACGCTTGCATTTTGTTCGTTTTTGTCAAACACAGATCAAAATTATGCTCTGAAAATGATATGGATTTTGCATATTTAGAACAGGCTGGTATGTAATGAAACCAGAAAGAGTAAAGAGAATCATTTAATGATCCCATCCTCTGCCCTTAGCACACACTGCACGTTCTGCACAGCACCTTAACTTCCATTCTGTCACTTATGGGACATGGAAACAAAAAACACCTTACCTCTGTCACACTTGTCTTCATCACTGCCATCCACACAGTCGTGAATTCCATCACACAGCCATCTAATTGGAATACAGTGGGCTTTATTTCTGCACCGAAACTGATCTTCCTTACATTCAGTCACACAGTCCATCTGTTCAAATACAAACGGGCACTGCAGTTTTCATTAATGATAATGATACGATCGCAGGGAAAATAAACATGCAGCCTATAATACTGGAGATTTATTATACCTTGGGCTTTCTTTTATTTTGACTTAATGAATATGATCTTTATAAATGACAATAAGCTTTAGTACATAGACAGCATAAAGATTCTGGTACTTGCTGAAATGATTGTGTCCAATATGCTTACTAACATTTTAGATAGTGCTAAGAATCGAGATTCTGTCTCTTTATTTTCCTTGCATTTGTTTTCCCAAACCTAATTCATGTAATGCAAAGATTTCAATTAAATGATAGATTTTACCTCATCTGAACCATCAGCACAATCATATTCTCCGTTACATTTCAAAGATGGTGAAATACATCCGCCGCTGGCACATATATATTCACTCGATGAGCAAGTAGGAGAAGCTGAATACAATTATAAATTTGAGATTTAGATACAGTAAAAGCATGATGGGTTTGGGATATACATAAATAAGCATGTAAACATAAATAAGCATGTAAAATATAAATTAATAGATGGTAATAAGAATTGTTTATATTATTTAAACTATATTCAACACTTGGTATTAAAGATTCATTTACAATGTGCTTTGAAATATCATTCATTATATTAAATATACTTCAGTGATACAATAGCCTATGAAGTAAGGATTTAACTCATTAAAGAAAGGAGAGAAAAATTATATCCTCCATTCCTTTGATTTTGAAGTGTCAGATGAGTTTTTCACAAATTTAAATTATTTTAAATTATTAAAGCCTCAAATTATTTTCCAAACTGTAATCATGTTTAGTAATCCTTGGAAACATTAATCTGTATATACTTTATATAAAGCAAAAGGCAGAAATCTTGGTATGGTCTCATAGACCCAGTGGTATCTATTTGGCTGTGTTGACAAAAATAGAGCATATGAATTAGTTCTAAGAATTTTATTGTTTTGGAGTTTTAAACATAAATATATATATATATATATATAATTAACAGAGCTTATATAATGTGCAGTATTCTGTTATGATATAGAAATTAAAAATAACAAGTGGATAAATGTTATTACCACTACCCAGTCTAATTAACTGATGGGATTATGACAACTGGCTTTGTCTATTGGTTTGGGTATGCTTGGGTTGCATTCAAACCTCTGGGCTTCTGCCTTATATTAGATCACGAAGTAGCCAAGTGTATTCACATAATGTCTTTGTAGGCCAAACTGCTTAGTCCAGGGATGCTAAAAAGCTTTTTCCTTGAGATTTAATTCATTTTAATTGGCAATATTTGCCTAGGGATCTATATTCATAAGGAATCTAAAAACACATCTGGATTGAGTAAAAAAGAAATGCACTATCAATTAGCAATATGGATCATGGGCATGACACTAGGGTGTGGTAATGTGTGTGCCTTGTATCTGCTACTCTGACTTAGTCGCTCAAGGTAATGCTTTCACGGTTATACATAGATTATAGCATGATTTTCCTCCAGTAATTTTTTCCTTATAAGAAAATGTAATTAAAATACTTATGTAAAAATTTAAGTGTTTAATGAGTATATTTATAAAGCCATATTTAAGAAACAGAAATGCATAAGCTGGGTGGTATCATTTTTTTCTATGCTCTGGTTTGCCTCCTAATTTTATTTTGATTTGGCCCAATCTGTAAATACAAATAATATGCTTCTTCTCAGTTGGCATCACACTGAAACTACTACATTCTGCTTCATAACCTCAATTTCCATAACTAAAAATCTGCCTTTAATGGTACTTATAATTTCAACATATTTCATTTGACTGTCTTGAGAAAACAATTCCAAATGGTGTGATAAGATATAAAAACCAGAAAATCAAATTTAGAGAAATAATACTCAGATCCCATACATAAGTAACAATCTTATCTGCCAAAACACTTTCTGTACATATGATGGGCACACCGATTAATTTATCCACAGAGATTTCAGATTATTTCTTAAAAATGGTAAACATGTGACATTTTTGCCACTTTTTTTCTGCACATTGTTGCTAGAATTCAAATTCTGTCAAGGTAAAATGTCGACTAAATTAAATATCACCTCGATCATTTTACCTGGCTCACAGTTTTTCTCATCTTCCCCATATTTACAGTCTTCATGGCCATCACACTTCCATTTTGCTGATATACACTGACCATTGGAACACTGGAACTGGTCTTTGGAACAACGTGTTTCACAATTTCTCTGTCAAGAACACAAACGGAATCAAAATTAAATTTTTAAAAAACTGTCTACAAACCTAAAAGACTAGAAAACTCATGCACAGCATCCTGGAAATGTATTATAGAAACTTTGTCTACCATATAGTGGCTCAGATGGTCATATTTTAACCCCATGGCTACATGACATAACAATTTTCCACTTCCAATTGTCTCTGTGGGTCATAATGAAACAGAGAAATGGAAAAAGAACATAAATACCTTGGTCTCATCATACTAATTAATTTTTCAACAGATAGTTGTGGGGTAATGGAATTTTAACAATTGTAGGTGATAATGAAGGTTATGAGGAAATAAAAGGGCTAAAGAATTATTTCTAGCTGTCACACAGCACTTATAGTCCCAGCTACCTGGGAGGCTGAGGCAGGAGGATCCCTTGAGCCCATGAGTGTGAGGCTGTAGTGCACTATGATCACACCAGTGACTAGCCACTGCACTCCATACTGGGCAACATAGTAAGACCTTAACTCTAAAATATTTTTAAACAAATATCTCTAAAGAAGTACATTCAGTTTGTTGGGGGTGTGGGAGAAGGGGTTTAGAGAGGGACGGAATGTGAAACAAGCAAAAATCCTAAGGCAAATCTGTTTTGCATTGGCTAAACTTCCCCTAGCTTTCCTTCTTTCCTCTCTCCCCATTTCTTTGCCTTTGCACCAGTCCCTTTACAGCTTACTTGGTGTTCATAATTCCCCTTCTCCTCTCTTCTGACATTTTTTCTTAAAGAACTGTGAAATGAACTGTCACAATTGTCATTTCTCCTAACTCATTATAGAGATTTTATTTGGAAGTCAAACAAGATGGCAGATTTATCTTTCCAGATCTTTCAGTTCTTTATATGAGATAATTTAAAGAGATCCACTAGAAGTTCACCTCCCCTGGGTGTGAATATTCCATTTTAAATGGTATGTGCCTATGAAGTGTCTTGTCAGGATGATGTTTTCTGTTGTTAAGCAAATTTTATTATTGCCAAAATGTGCTTGTCTGTTCTTCCCACAAAAGATGGAGCACTCTCACAATTGTAGAATTCTCTGTGAATGAAGTATGTTGAATGACTATTAATATTTTGTTTCTTCCCAGTTTCATTTCCATGTAACGAAGGAGAATTTACTTTCTGAGTTTACTTTCTAAGTTTTCTCTTTGTCGATGGCAGTTTAATTAAGTTGTCTGCTATATAATTAATTTTTTTCTTCCCTTCTTTTCCAAAGTATTGAGAGTTTACCATTTTCCAGTGACTTAGATAATGGGAATGCAGAAAAAACTGAGATTTACTCCCTATAATTGATAAACCCATAGACTACTATGAAAGACTAACATCTGAACCAACAATTGGAATAAAATATAATAAATGCCAAGGTAAATGGATATGGTTTCATATTGGAACTATTAGAAAAGGCTTCAAAGAGGAAGTTTCATCAGAAGTTGAACTACTTAAGAAAAAGTTTTTTGTGTGTAAGGACAATTAGAAATGTGGGGTGTCTGAAGGGTAAGCTACGTAATGGTGTATGGTGTGAAAGACATTAGAGTAATAGCCCATGCACTGGGTGTGAGAAAGAGATTGTGTATGTTTTGTCCACCACTGTGTTCCCCGTGCTTAATTAGTGCCTGGGACATAGTAAACATTCAATAAAAACTTCTGAGTGAATAAATGAACGAATGAAATAGCAAATGTAGAGAACAGGAATATAAATTAAAATCTCATGTAACTGAACTCCGTTCGGATAAAGATCATGTCTGTCTATGAACCAAGTATCTAATGCTGTGCCATGATTATAATAACTGTTCAGTAAACATCCATACAATCCATGAATACTTATCTCTGCAATCATGCCATTAAAGTAAAATAGCTCAATGACCAATGACACTGGTGTGTCTATACCACTTTGACAATAATACAGAAGGTGGTACTTCTAGGTACTTTTCATATCATTGTCAGATTTCAATCTGCAATAAATTGCAGTGTAGTTTTGTGTTTGTGTATATGTGAGTGTGTGTGTGTCTGTATGTGTGGGTATTTAATTAGTTAGATACTTAAAAACATACATAAAAATAGAAAGAATAGTATGATAAACCCTATGTACCTACCATGCTCATTTGACAACTATCAACACTTCACTATTCATGTTTCATGCATCCTCTCCCCACTTATTTACTTTCTGAAATATTTTAACATAACAATAGCATCAGAAAGCTAGCAATATCACAAAAGTAAGAATGATTCTTTAGTATATCCAATCGATATCAAAACTTTCCTCATTTACTTATCTATAAGAAAATATTGTTTGGTAAAGTAAGGATTCAAAAAATGTCTATACATCGAACTTGGTTTAAGTGTCTTTTAATGTATAACTATTTCCCGTTTCCTCAGGTTTTTTAAATTCCATTTACTACTTGAAGAAACCAAGTCATTTGTACTATAGAATATCCCATATTGTAAATTTGACTAATTGCATCCCAAGAATGTTGATACCTGAGCAACTCCAAAGTGACTGATGAGATTTTTTTAGTTTTTTAAAGTATTGTTATGAATTCATAGATTTTTATACATTTTTTTTGTTTCAACACATTATAGTCATTTTTCTTTATGATGCTTAAATTGTCCCTTTTGTCAATGGAAGTTTCTTCAAGTTTGTTCTGTGTACTTTGGAGACTATTCTATAATAATAGCCTAAGAGGATAGCAGCTCATCTTGTCAATTTCTTTTCTCAGACCTAGAATTAGGCATATCTCAAAGGAGTCTTTTTCCCATTAATTGGAAATGATATTTAGAGACTATTCTGTGAATTTTAGGGATAGTCATTACTGATGAATTGTGATTGGTTTTAGGATTTTTCACTGGCAGAGGTAGGAATTATATATTTTTAGAAAGAAAATAGTTAATCAAGATTTTACACAGATAGTTTTGAATTTATTATAGCATTATGGGATTTTTACTTAATTTTTTTGTTTCTACATTTGCATCTCCTTTCTTTTAATTTAAAATTTTAAGTGATAACGACATTAACATAATGAAGCATTTGAACCACCCTACATGTGTCTTTCAAATTAACAGAACCACTGTTATTAACAAGTATATGAATATAGTTTATGATTTTGTTGCAATTTTTTGTGCTTACAGTATGTTATGCTAAATGTAGAGGCCAAATATTATAATTTAAAATCACTTTAAGTAATAATTCTCTGTGTGTGCCACGGAGATATATACTTGATATAAAATTAGATTGATCTAATTTTTTTAATTTCTTTTTTATTTTTTTGGCTGGATATTAATAAGCTAATTATACTATCAATTCCATTCACACAGAGACTTATCTTCACAACTCTCCCAATAGTTGCTCTTAGTGTGATAGTATTCTGTATGTAATTCCAATTTCCAGCATTTTTTCCAGTCCTCCTTTTTGTTTGTTTTCTTCTTTGTCTTTTTTTTTTTTTTAATCAATGCAACCTATCATTCTAGACTTTAGGAAAAAAAGTAGAAATCAATTGCCTATAGTGTTAGCCACTTCATTATAGTGTAGACTATACTAAAAGTCTGCAAAAGTAGAAAAAGACTTCCTTTAAGAGAGTTAATTTTATTCAGTCTGAGCATTATCATGAAAATGCCTGGATATATGGAGATAAATATCAAAAGAACTATGTCTACCAACTTATGGCATGACAGAAGTGTTAATAAAGATATCTAATTTCACATGAGTAAGTTTTTAAAAGGAAGTATCTGGTTCTGTATATGTACCTTGCTCATCTTGTGAATAACATGTAACTTAAAATTCTAAGGTTTAAACAATATATCCCCACCTCTTGCTGTTTCACAGATTACACAGGCCGATAGAACTTATTTGCGTGTGTGTGTGTATACAAATATATATATACATATATATATATTAAAAAAACCTATAACCAAAACATTTTCATGGGATGGATGAGTTTACATGACGTGTTATTCTGCCTTCAAAATGTTTAATGTAACTTTTGAATGAATGACTACCATGTAAACATATAGCCGGTCAACGCAGAAATTTAACTCCCCCGTGGGTTTTGAAAGTTTTTGTTTTGACTTTTGTGTTGTGAATACTCCTATGAGTAGAAGTGATATTTTTCAACTTCTTCTCTTGAGAGACCTTTGCATCCTTGAGGTTTAGGTTTTGCTGGTCCTCAGAGGAGAAGGTACACTCATTTGTTACCAAAATCTAGGCATCTGGATGTGGTTAGGGTGACTTTTCCAAAATGGTGAGAGAAGGAAAAAGAATTGTCCAATCCTGATAAGAATGACTAAGTACTGAAAGACAACTAGTTTGTGTGAGTTCTACAAGTAATAGAGACCTACAGTGTCTCCCAAAGAGGTAGAAAATCAGTGGATACCTGGGGAAATTGGACCTATAACACAGAAACCTCCAGGGCTGCAGGGAAAATCCTCTCTGGTCAAGCCTATGGTCAGTGGTAAGATGTTTTTGATAGGTCATATGTTTTCCAACCAGAGCACCCAAGCTCTATGTAGTAACTGTATTGTTAGATGGAGCCATAGTGTCCACTGAGGATCAGAGTCCTCTTTTTTCCTTTGCCTCTCATTGGATTTGATTGCACAAGGCCTGGGTTCCTGATAGTACCCAAGTGAAACAGAGAAAATCATTAAAAGTGACTATTACTGGACTTCTCCTTGATATTGGAAAATGAGGGCTTGGGGTCATTCCAGATTTGACTGAGAAAAAAATATAACCATGCATCATTTATTATTTTAAAGCATCATGGAATAAATGATATCTGAAATGTAAACACATAAATACATACATAATGTGCTGTATGAAGCATTGTAAATGTTAGCATAATCTAAGTTTACAGAATTATCCAGAGGATTTGTAAACTTTTTCACTTAAAGCTGTGTGTGCATAGGCTTTATTATAAATGGATTGTGATTCATCACGTAAGCAAAGCTCAACCTGTGGTTTCATGAAAATTGATGACCCACATTGATGTCTGTAAGACTATATCTATTGAAGAAAGAGGCTAGGGAGAAGAAACTTTTTAAAATGCATAAAAATATTAGTCCTCACTATAAATACTGCAGCAAATTTATGAACAAATTCACAGATGGCAAGGGCATCAGCAAAAGGGAATAGGGTTTCCAAACATTCTATTCCCAACGCAGCCATTCACCAGTTGAGGTACAACAGACTATAAAATTAACTGTCAATAGTAGCACAAGAGCTATTCCCTATGCTAGGTATCTGCAGCACAGCACGTGGCTATGCTACTTATCTCACTGTCAGGAGTAAAGTACATTTCTGAGCTGTCCTAGCCACACTTTTGGACTGAATAATAATAATTATAAATGTGGTTCTGAAAAACTGCCTTCTTTTCTATTGGATTTTGCAAAGATGCTTACCTCATCAGAGCCATCTGCACAGTCAAAATCTCCATCACACCAAAACTTTGAAGAAACACAGTCCCCATTGGCACAGAGAAAATCTTTCAATGTACAGGTATGTGGCTCTGGGGATAGAAAAATGGCATAGGGTTTTTCCATTATATGCAAATGCATTCTAAAATTTATATGCCATACAACATGAGGTAGCATTAAAGGAAAAAAAAAAGGAGATTAGCCAAACAGAACCAATAAATTGTTAAAGGTCTCATGAAGCATTTATGGTACATAATGTAATAATTTTTCAAATTTATTTTTAAAGTCATGAATAGAAACTGGTATTATAAAAAAAGTTAAAAAAGACGAAAGATAAATGGCCTACTATTTAATAAAAATAAAACAGCAAAGTAAAACAAAAAGCATAAAAGACCATATACTTTCATACTATAACAATGATATTTTCTATTAATAGTAGTTGGAGTTCTAAGTCATTCTATGTATTTACTTCAGGTAAGTACAACATTTTGTGTATCACTGTGCCCAAGAGCCTGTTTATTAACTGGGGAGTGAGTCTTGTCTTTGGTTCTTGACTTTTTATTATACATTCTCATGATTTTCTAATTATTCAATTTTGTCCTCAGAAAGTGCAGAGTTCATGGAATAGGAAGGGTACATGGAGTACTACTGGACACAGCGAAGTGAGTAAGGGTTGAAGAGGCAGAAGGAGACTGTTGGCTTCGAAAACTTTCTATTTGTTTATGCCATTGTTTGCTTATTCCCTATTTCACCTATCTGTCAATTTAGATGATTTCCCAGTTATTGATTTAATTATACTGCACAATATTCCACACAGGACATAAGCCAAATAGTATGATTTACTACTTGGCTTAATTCCTATGTGGAATATGCTTCATCTGGACAATGAAGTAGGATTTCAGAAATTTGTTCCTGCATGTAATCAATATGACTACTGGAGATCATCTCTTGCTTAGTTTTTGTTCTCTAAACAGGACTGGTACCTTGCATGATGAAAGACCTCCTCTTGTTTTCTCTATTCCTTAATTGTATCTACAGCTGTGTCATGCACAATAATATTCTTATCTGATTAAAGAAGGAATAGATAACAGATATTAAATTCCAAGGAATTTCCATATAGACTAAATTTCTCCATAAAGATTGTGAATAATTCAGTCTTCATTTGGATATTGCTCTACAATCACTCAGTTTCTAGGTATAGGGTAACATGTTGATTGTTTGGTATTATGAGGGCTCCTACATTTCTATATAAAGAACCTCTTTGAGCGACCGGGAGCGGTGGCTCATGCCTGTAATCCTAGCACTCTGGGAGGCCGAGGGGGGGCGGATCGTTTGAGCTCAGGAGTTCGAGACCAGCCTGAGCAAAAGCGAGACCCGTCTCTACTAAAAATAGAAAGAAATTGGACGAACAACTAAAAACAGAAAAAATTAGCCTGGCATGGTGGCACGTGCCTGTAGTCCCAGCTACCTGGGAGGCTGAGGCAGGAGGATCCCCTGAGCCTAGGAGTTTGCAGTTGCTGTGAGCTACCCTGAAGCCACGGCACTCTAGCCTAGGCAAGAGAATGAGACTCTGTCTCAAAAAACAAAACAAAACAAAAAAACAACCTTTTTGAGAACACTGGAAGAACTGTGGAAAGTGTAATATGTGTCAGAAAGCATTTTGTTCTACTCTGGTAGTTCACTTAGTTTTTAATATGACCTTCAGGCTATGAATAAGACAGTAGAATAATTCAGTAGAATAGGAAAATGCTACTAAATGCATGATCCCTTCATGTATCTATACTTCTCTGTTTAGTAAACATGACAGTAGTAATTTTCCTTTTTGTCTTTTTACTGTATTCAAATGTATTTTGCTTTAATCTTAAAAATAGCTTTATTAATTATAACAATATTAACTACCAGCTACTGATTATTTACGTGTTGGTAAGCATTAGGTAAAATTAATGCTAAATACTTGAATCAAGTTATCAGTGAATCCTCATAACAACTCTATAAGCTGTGTGCTACATTTGTAAACTTTTTGAGACAAGTAAATTGAGGCACAGAGAGGGTAAGCAATGCACTCCAAATCACCAACATGTATAACAGCTAGTATTGGACTTAAACCAAGACAATTTGATGCCAGCATCTGTACTTTTTGTCACTAGGTTATATCATTGCTTCCCCTACAACTGAGGAAGTAATAATGCTCACATTACAGAGATTAACATTAAAGCTCCGAGAAGTCAAGTTACTTATCTAAGGCACATGGCTAGCAATGTCTATTTTACATAACAATAACAAAAGAGAACTCCTTTGCTGTTATCACTCCATGTTAAAACCATTTTGCCCTCCTTTTTGCAAACACATGCAGTTTTATTCTTAGAGAAAAGAAATTATGGTGAAATACGTTCAATTTATTTAACAATGGAAAATAACAACCAAAGAGATTTTCATTAAAAGAATAAAAAGAGAGTACATTTAAAACATATTGCACTTAGATGGCTTAAAAGCAGCAGAAGAAACATTTAATTTCGAAGGGATGAGGGTTGTACAAATGGGATTAATTCTTCCTCTAATGTTCTAATTGCCTTTATCCTGTTTAAAAGCAAGTGTGTTCATCATGTGCTAAACAGTAGTGGCTTCACATGTCTGACACACTTTGCTATATGGAGGGTTGAAACTTTTTAATGTAACATTTAGTTACATTAACAACTTATAATGTAACTAAAAAGTTATATAGTCAGCAGTTGGAGGCATTTGTCCAATAGTTCCACAGAGCACTTGTTCTATAGAGACTCTGTTTTAACATTACTTATCATTGTTTCAAAATGGGGGTAGAGAAGACTGAGTTATTTTTTGGAAAAAACTTATTCAGGGAAAATGGAAATTCTGTATGTTTCTATCATATTTTCAAAAATGCCAGCAAATAGACTTCTGAATAATAATCATGAATTATTTACACATGCACAAATACCATCAAGGAATGGGTTAACTAGTTTATTTCTAACTCTCATCTATATACCTCAGAATCTTTTACCACTGGATAGATCAAAAAGAAACTCTCTTGAGGAAAATGTAATTTAGTTATGAGAGAAGATCCTAAGGGATTTTTTCTTATTGCTTATCTTCCTTTTGATTTTTTTTCCCAAATAAGACCAATTTTCAGACTTTGCCATGATAGTTAACATTTTTCTTGTGGAAAAGAACAAAAAAAAAAAAAAAGAAAAAAAGAAAAAGGAAAGAAACTGTACCTGAAAGCTAATTCATCTGGAAAGGAAAATTTGAATGTGACATTTTCCCCAGTATTTCTAAAATGCTATTCCCACACTAATTTCCTCTGATATTGTCTATATTCTTGGACCAAGAGTAAATGGGGAACCCCACATGTGAACAATTAACCAGGATTTCCATAAATCTCATCTAGACAAGCCAGACTGGCAATCAACAAACTTTTTCAGGGCATGCTTCCATGTTTTGAAAGGCTAATTTGGATTCTACTATAAGAATAACAAGTAGGGGCATCACGTACACTGATCACTTCCTTCAATACTGATGGAGGCAAAAATGTACAGTCACAGAACCATAAAGAGCTTTGGAAGCCATCTTTCATGAAACTGAAGAAATCAAAGTTCAGGAAATAAAAGTGTCTTTCAAAGTCATAGATTTCATGGCAGAGCAGAAAGACTTCCAGATTCAAGTTTCTCTGCCAAGTATCTTATAAACCCTTGGTGAGAAGTTCAAAAGTTATGTGAATGTGGGTGTAAGCATTTGAAGAGAATTTTTGGAATACAATTAGTGTAACTGACATCCTATACAAATAATCTTCTGACATAAATTCAGTGCAAAAGTACTAGAAATTCAAATAAGGCAGAAGCAGCTTGTCTCTCTATGTAAACCTGAATCTAGTTAATCAAATTACTTGGTATTTTAAAACCTATTAGATTGTTAGTTACTTATTAATAATGCAAGGGTATGAAGTAATTTATTTTTCAAATCAATTACTAAGAAGGCATTCATGCCATATATTTGTGTTGATAAAGATAATATAAATGCTGAGATTACTCAAGTAATCTTTGATCTAGGTTACAAATAATTCCAGTGACAATGAAATTTTCTTGTTTTAAAAACAGAAATCATTGTTGAAGCAAAGTGTCCCTGATGAACACTAAACAAGGGAAATGATCAGCAGATGATGATGAAATGACAATGGACTAATTATCCCATGTAAATATAATATGTACAAATCATGTTAAATATAAAACATAGCTGGCAGTTAATTGTTCTACTACTATTTGAACTCTTCCCATATCTATCACTGGAGTGTTTCCAATACAATTTAAAAAGCAAATGTATTAAATCAGATTCACAAACAAAGAAGTACAAGAATGATTTTAAAAGTATTTTTCTGTTGTTTTTTAACTACATTCATGCACCACATAACGAGATTTCAGCCCTGACAGACCACATATATGATGATGGTCCCAAAAGATTTACTATCTCTGATATGTTTCACTACTTAATAATAGCTAACAATAACTGCTAAATGTAAACCAAAGTGCATAACATTGATCAATGATGTTTAGAAAATATGGCATATACCACTGTCCTAACATATGAGAACAGTGATGGATGAGTAAATATATATTTACAATAATTTCAATAGATAATAAGAAATCAGGAATATCTGCATGGCGTTTTAATACAGCAACAGTATTTTTTTTTAAGGCTCATTTCCATATGACTACTCCCCATAGATATAATTGAATTTTGTTTCTTATTCTTCATTGACTTAGTTTCTACCTATGTAAAATGTCTGGCATTTTCAACGTTTAAATCTTCCCATTTCTTCTGGTCTATTTAAGATAGTGTCTCGAAACATTACTCAATAATCCAGATTTCTTGATTTTTCCTCGTATATACTCTTACATGTTTAACATGTGAACATACTTTAATACTTGTCCTAACATACTCTTACATGTGTAACATGTTAACATAGTCTCATACTTGAACTTTATATGCCTTGTGCTCTCGCATGTCACCACTGTAATATACTTCATTCTTGTTCACTGTCATCTCTCCTGTGCAACTTCATCAATATTGCTTGTCTTAGGCAACAAGCTCAGAGTGCATAGAAACTAAGAGAACCACACATAATTGAGTATTTTATACTGGAATGCTTGATGTTACAACCACTTCCCTTGCTTTTTCTTAAGGGGTCTGTGACTACAATGATTTATCACTGAGTTTTCACAGTGACAAGTGAGAGTTAATGTTCTTTCTCCTTGCTTTCTTGCACCAAAAGCTGACTTTTAGATGTCAGCACAATGATATTCAGCCACTTAGGAAACCCCAGCAGACTCAGAAGCAGGCCATGTCTTCTTTCTTCTTCTTTCCTTATTAGAGTGGTAGGATAACTTCTCACACAAATTCAACTACCCCCTTGAATAAAGGTTCTCTGAGACTCCATTGTTGCCCTCTCACAGCCTTCTGTTAATATCTGTAAGATGTTAGGTAGCTTATCGATAATTAAGACTAAATACATCAAAAACTAAGCTAAGTAGATAATTTTTATATTTAAATTCTGATATACAAATGAACAGAAAGTATATACATAATAGTTTCTTTTTTGTATTTACACTTCTATTCCTGCTGCCTTCATCCCGTCAGATTTGTATTTTAGTCACTAAACAGGTCTCAGAACTTCTATATAAAGCTTTTTAAAAATTGCTGACTAAAGGAATCTAAGGCATTCTAATGAATGCAGAGGCAATGTTCTTCATCTTTCTAAAGACTATGATCAGTTGGAAGATATCTATGTGAAGAAGGAGTTATAAAGGCTCCTATATTCAGAGTATTCTGTAATAACAATGTGCCAGAGATTTCATATTTAATGTATTTCATTCCCAAGCACAGGTTAGATTAAGTTTTAAAAATTATTCAAAACATTAGTTGATATTTTACAAGATGAATATTCATGCGATTTATTAAAGCTTTCAATGTATGAATTATATGCTTTAATATAACATATTCCTATGGAGATTCAGTCTTCTGCTACCAGGGAAAATGAATGCTCTTAGTCCAAAAAGATGTCCAGAAGAGTAGACATTATTGTTATCAATCTGCATCAAATCCTTTTCAGACTTAGCAGAATATAAATATTTAATAAATTGAATTTGATTATTACCTTATTTTAAACATGCTTATATTGCTTTCTTTGTTTAAATGGCAGTGAATAAAAATGCTGGTAAGAAATGTGTTCAGAAATGAATGCTATAATCTAGAGAGATTGTCACAATTTTGCATACTGCCATAATTTTTAGAAAATAAAATTGTTCAATAATTATTGTTTATAAATTTATTACATAAAAAGTAGGAGACAGATGATAATAGTGTTATTCTATTTTCAGAAAAAAGTATCCTGAATACATAAGTTGTTCACAACTCCAGAGAGAATAAATGATATTTCACTGAAAGATGCTCATGGGTGAATTTGTAGCATAAAAGGATTTGAGCCTGAAATGAAATGAATACCATCCATTCAAGAACGAGATGTTTTGTACTGTCTCCACATCACTCAGCTCATTGTATGAACTTGCATCAGTGGCTTCCTTCATTGCATACTAATGAGTTGCATTAAACCTCGTGATACTTTCATACCAATTCTGAGAACTGTAAGAAAATAATTCCCAGGATGAGCATTTCAATAATTCTACCATTTGAGATTCAGGTCAATGTAGTCTGAATATTCTTGGCCAAATGTGAATATATGTATAAAAATGTGAGCTTCAGGACAGATAGTTTCAAATTTATACCTTAACTGAACTAAAAATTGCTATCCTGCTTATTAAATGAGCTGTCAAGCTTGCAACATTATTAGGCAAGAGTTACTTACTACAGTTTTCTTCATCTGAATTATCACTGCAGTCGTTTTGGCTATCACACCGCCAGTGATCTGGAATACAATTGTTGTTTTTACACTGGAATTCATGAGGTCCACAGGTCTTTTTATCTATAATGGAAAAAACCAAGAGTTTGCACCATCGACATCCATGAAAACATCGCTCACGATATCCTGACTGCCATGCCAAATGCATAGCATTTCCTCAGACCTCTATTCAGTTACTAAGAAGCACCTAGGAAATATTGAAGGCAAATGCTGAGTAAAATTCATCTTTTTGTCTTGTTGTATGTTGTTATTGGTCACGTATTCATATCAAACTAAGCACAAAGCAATTGACTGGACCACTCAAGCTTTGTTAAAACAAATCAGTCAAAAAAATTAAATCATCCCAAACTATCCTTCCCTTTAGGATACGCTCTCTCTTACCCACCCTGTAGTTCTGATATAAAGCAGCAGCAAAAAAAAAAAAAAAAAAAAAATGGTTATTAATCAAATTCTGATGTTGGCATCCTATCTTCCTCTCTAAGGAGCTCTTACTTATAACCTACCTACAGTTAGATGCTCTTTGTAAATCTGAGGCATTGTCCACTCATAAACTCATGGATTATAATACATGTGCACAGAGTTTGAACATTAATAATGTGCCATCTCACATGAACCATTAAAATAATCCTGTTGAGCACTAGGGGAAGTATTAACTAGAGTTTTACTTTACAGATGATAAAACAGAAACTCTTTGAAGTTTAAGAACTTGATGAATTGTCACTATCATTAAATGTCACAGCCAATACAATAAAAAAGTGTGCTTTTACTCCTGATTTAGTGCTCTTTACAACAAATCTAACTTATGTCCATATGAGCCAGAATCAGAATGAATGTAATAAGAATTTATTTAAAGTGCAAATCATATATTTTTAAATTTCCATTAGAGTAATATCTAATTGAATATTATCCAAAGCAGTGCTTCTTAAACTTTAATGTGCATACATATAAATCACTTGGGAGATTTGCTATAATGAAGATTGTGATTCAGTAGCTCTGGATTTCTAACGAGCTGACTGGTGATAATATTGCCCTTTTTCTATGAAACACACTGAGTAGCAAGGTTCTAAAGCATATAGGTGTTATGGATTCAATAACATTAAAATAATAAAATTATAAACCTCAATGAAAAATTTGGAACACATTCCTTTCATATATTTCTCAGCAATACTAGAGATGGACTGAGTGTTTAAAGTCTCAGGATAGTAAAATAAATTGACTAAAAGAGAGGGAAAGTTATTTGGTGGTAATTGTTACTTTAAACTTTTGAAGTATACATTTTGAATACATCTATGGAATTCAGACTCAAAATTATAAAAGCAAAAGTGACTTTAGGTATAATTATAAAGATTAAATAATGATTGTCTATTGAGGATCCAGCCCAGTTCTTAGCTAAGCATTTTCAGAAACATGATCACATTCAATCCCCATAATATCCTTAAGAAATATTCTTACATTTATTTATTTATTTATTTATTTTATTTTATTTCAAAATTTACGGGGGTACAAATGTTTGGTTACATGAATTACTTTTGAACCGTTTGAGTCAAAGTTATAAGTGTGTCCATCACCCAGATAGTGTACATTGTACCCGTTAGGTGTGAATTAACCCATCCCCTCTTCCACCTGCTTGATTTCTGTTGAATTTTACTATCATATATATACATGACTGTTGATCATTCAGTTGCAATTTAATATTGAATACATGTGGTGTTTGTTTTTTCATTCTTGCAATACTTCACTTAGGAGGATGGTCTCCAGTTTCATCCAAATTGCTGCAAAAGGCATTAATTCATCCTTCTTCATGGCTGAGTAGTATTCCATAGTATACATATGCCACATTTTCTTAACCCACTAATGAATTGATGGACACTTGTGTTGTTTTCACATCTTTGTGAATGTGAATTGTGCTGCTATAAACAATCGAATGCAAGTGTCTTTTTTAAGAAAGTTTTTTTTTCCCCCTTTGGGTAAATACACAATAGTGGGATTATTGGATCAAATGATAGTTCTACTTTTAGTTCTTTGAGGTATTTCCATACTACTTTACATAGGGTTTGAACTAGTTTGCATTCCCACTAACAGTATATAAGTGTCCCTTTCTCTCCATATCCATGCCAGCATCTGTTGTTTTGGGATAAAAGCCATTCTCACTGGAGTTAGGTGATATCTCATTGTGGTTTCTATTTGCATTTCCCCGATGATTAGAGATGTTGATCATTTTTTCATATGTTTATTGGCCATTAGTCTATCTTCTTTTGAGAAACTTCTGTTTATGTTTTTTGCCTACTTCTTAATGGGGTCGTTTGATGTTATCTTGTTGATTCGCTCGAGTTCTTTGTAGAGTCTGGTTATTAGCCTTTTATCAGATGTATAGCATGCAAATGTTTTCTTTCATTCTGTGTAGGTTGTCTATTTGCTCTATCGATTGAAATGAGGAAAATAAGTCTCAAAGAGTTTAAGTACTTTCTCCAATTTTACAAAAGTGTTAAATGGCAAAGGGGAAATTCATATTGAGCTTAAGCTCCAGTAACATTTTACTAAAGAAATTCTCATGATAGACTTCAAATGCATTTTTATAAAAAAAAAAAAAAAAAGAGCCTATATTTCCCTTCTATTTTTCTTCCTGCCTTTCTGCTTGCCTGCCTGCTAATCATTACTCAGTACCTAACCTGTGTCACTGTGTTACTGTGTTGTGTGCTGTGTTTGGTGTTTTATACTATATCTTCTTTGCTTGTGCTCTATCTGACTTTAGATTTTAAAATTGGTTTTAAATACGGAAAGGTTCCTATGTAGGATTCTCCACACCTCAGTCAATCAAGAAATATGTTAGGATGAATGGCCACTGAAAATATGGAGTTTGGTACTGAACAATTTGGATGTTTATTTCACGTTGGCAATTAAAACAAACTCCTCCAAAACTACTGCTCTAGGTATAAGCATTAGTTTTATTAATATTTACCCCTTGCCATGTGATGCTTGTATTATTTTTAAATAATGTTTAAAAACTTTAGAATATAATAATGTAAGAAAGATCAGACTGAACCACATAGACCATGTGACCTAATATCATTAATACAAAACTGGTCCCAAGCAGAGCAATTCTCCCTGACTGCCAAAGGTTAACAACTGGTACTGAGTATCCATTTAATAGTTGTTTTTAGTTTTTTTTTTTTTTCTAAACCCTGTTTGTATTTTTTTTTTTATATTTATACATTTGTATCATACTTTTTGTTTGAAAGAGATCTGCAGCTATCTCTTAAGAAAAACAAGTTACGATTCATCGTCAAGATTTCCTTTTGGGGCATGTAGAAATGGTAATGGGAAAAGGTTAATTGCCTTATATGAGGTTATACAGATTTCATGTTCCCACATTATTTGACTTTTTTGGTCCATGACATTACTTGTAAACATTACAAATACAAACTATACTGCTTTGTTCTGCATTTAAAATCTTCCTTGCAGAGACTATGTTTTTGTATGTGTGTGTGTGTGTGTGTGCATGTGTGTGTGTGTAGGCAAATATATATTTAATATTTTGTAGAAGAGACTATTTCAGTAAGGTCTAAAATAGCAGTCCTTAAATTGGCTACACATTAACATCACCTGGGGAACTTTTAAACATCCCTTTGCCCAGACCATATCCCACATCAATGAAATCAGACTCTCTGGGGTGAGACCCAGACATCAGTATTTATTAAAGTGGGCCTGGTGATTCTAAGGAGCAGCCAATATCGAAAACACTGGCACAAAGAACTGATCACAGAACAGAATATATATATTTCACACTATAGTATTCCAGAGTAATTAATATAAAATGCTCACAATATGTAGTATTTTATATTAATTTTTATTGTTAAATAGCATTGAAACATTGCCTTATTCCATTTTTTAGTATTATAAATGTGGAGAAAACATATATGATATTTGAAAACTTGCTGTCTTTGTTCAATATGTTTTTATATGAATTGCAAATACTGATAACAACTTTGATCTTTCCAGAAAGGCAGGATGAAGGACCTCCAAAGTGGGGAACTAACTGGGTAGTGTGTAATGTAATACTATTGGTTTCTGTATATGCATGGGATATTTCTGAAAAGAGATTTAAAAATCTGGTGATATGCCGGGCGTGGCTCACGTCTGTAATCCTAGCACTCTGGGAGGCCGAGGCGGGCGGATTGTTTGAGCTCAGGAGTTCGAAACCAGCCTGAGCAAGAGCGAGACGCTGTCTCTACCAAAAATAGAAATAAATTAATCAGACAACTAAAAATATATAGAAAAAATTAGCCGGGCATGGTGGCGTATGCCTGTAGTCCCAGCTACCCGGGAGGCTGAAGCAGAAGGATCACTTGAGCCCAGGAGTTTGAGGTTGCTGTGAGCTAGGCTGACGCCACGGCACTCACTCTAGCCCGGGCAAAAGAGTGAGACTCTGTCACAAAAAAAAAAAAAATAAAAAAATAAAAAAATAAAAATCTGGTGATAATGGTATCTCTGGGAGCAAGACCCAGAGTGGTGCACTGGGAGACAATAGTGGGAAAATTTAAGTTTCTCTTTTGACTCAAAGGAACCTGCTAATTACTAGAAGTAATAAATAAGTTTAGGAGGGTTATGGAATATAAGATCCATATATAAATGTAATTGTATTTTTATTTATTAGCAATAAATACAAATGAAACTAAAAAAGCGTACCACGGTATCAATAAAATACATACCTAGGAATAAATCTAGTAAAATCTATGTAAGGTCTTTATACAGAAAACTAGAAAACATTGCTATAAAAAATTGAATAATACATAAGAAATGCAGAAATATATTCATGGATTAGAAAACTTAAAATTGTTGAAATATCCATTTTCTCATAGAAGTAATACAATCACTACAAAAATTCCAGTAAGTTATTTTTGAAGAAATAGACATGATTATTCTAAACTTATATGCAAATACAAAGGATGTAGAATAATCAAACCATATTGAAAAAATGAAGCTAGAGAATTTATAGCACCTGTTTGCAAGACTTACTCTAAAGCTACAATAATCAAGAAAGTGTACTATTGAACAAAATGAATTCAGAAACATAAGTATACACATACAGTCAATTGAGTTTCAACAAGGCCTGTAGTCAATTTAACGGGTAAAAGGAAGTCTTTCTTTTTTAACAAGTATTGCTAAAATAAGTGGTCATCCATATTAAAAAAATAAATCTGTCTCTTTGAAGTACTGATTTTGTTTCCTTTGGGTATACACTCAGAAGTGAGATTGCTGGATCAGATGGTAGTTCTATTTTTTCATTTTTTGAAGAACCTCCCCTTTTTTTCATAGTAGGTGCACCTATTTCCATTCCCTCCAACAGTGTGTAAGAGTTCCCCTTTCTCTACATCTTGGCCAGCACTTATCTTTTGTCTTTTTGTTTATAGCCATTCTAACAGGTGTGAAGTCTCATTGTGCCTTTGACTTGTATTTCCCTGTTGATTAGTGATGTTGAGAATTTTCATACACCTGTAAATGATTGTTTATATGTCTTCTTTTCAGAAATGTCTATTCGTGTCTATTCACTGCAGTATTATTCACAATAGCGAAAATATATAATCAACCTAAGTGTCCATAAATGAATGAATGGTTAAAGAAGATGTGGTAAATATATATGCAACAGAATATTATTCAGCTTTTAAAAAGAAGGAAATCTGTCATTTGTGATAACACAGATGAACTTGGAAGACATTGTTCTACATGAAATAAGCCAGGCACAGAAAGACAAATACTGTCATGATCTCACTTATATATAGAATCAAAAAAAGGCAAGTTCATAGAAGCAGAGTAGAATGGTGGTTACCAAGAGTACCAGGGTTGGGGGATAAATGATGAGGTGTTGAACAAAGGGTACAAAGTGTCAGTTAGGCAAGATAAACAAGTTCTGGGTATCTAATATACAGCATGGTGACTATAGTTGATAATATTTAATTGTATACTTGAAATTTCCTGAGAGTATATCTTAAATATTCTCATCTCTCACACATGGAGTATGTGAGGTGACAGATGTGTTAATTAGTTTGATGTGGCAATAATTTCATAATGTATATGTACATCAAAACATCATTCTGTACCCCTTAAATAAATATAATTTTATTTGTCAGCTATACCTCAATAAAGCTGAAAAAATAATAAATAAATCTATATTGCAAACCCTATCTTACTCCATACATAAAAAATAATCTGAGATGATTATAAACCTAATATAAAACTTCTTGGATACAGGAAAAAACTTTCACAACCTTGGAATAGGCAAGGACTTTTGTAGATATCAAGTAATAAAGCATTAAGAGTTAAAGTTGGTAAATTGGACTTCAACAGAATTAAAATGTTTTGCTCTTTAAAAGACACCATTAAGAAAGTAAATAGAAAAGTAACATAGTAAGGGAAAAAATATTTATACCATTCATATCTGGGAAGGGACTTGGATCCAGAATATATTAAACTTCCTACACAGCCAACCCATTTGTACATCAAACACTTGAATAGAAACTTCACAAAAGAAGATATTTGCATAGCAAATAAAGGTTCCCAAATCATTATGCATCAATGTAATGCAAATGAAAACTACAATGGCATATCACTACATACCTACTAGAATTACTCAAATCAAAAAGGCCACACCAAATTTTTGTGAGACTATATAGGACCTAGGCTCTCTATTGTTGGTTCTTATACGGGTAAACATATCAACCATGTGACTCAGTAATTTTACAGGTATTCATGTCACAAAAAAGTAAATGTTCACAAAACTATTTGTATAAGAATGGCTATAGCAGCCTTATTCATAATAATCAACTGTTAAAATAATCTAAATTGGTATATATCCATACAATTGAATATTACTTGGGTACAAAAAAACTAAATTTTTAACTCATAATAGCTTAGAAATACATTAACAATATTATACAAGTGAAGAAGCCACAAGCAGAAGAATGTATACTATATGAATCTGTGAGTATGACATGTAAATACAAGCAAAACCAAAAATTGTGATAGACTTAGTGGTTGTGGAGGGGAATGAAAAGATTCCATATCTTGTTTGGGGTGTTTGTTACATGTTGTATATTGTTGACAAAATTCATCAAACTGAACATTTAAACTCTGCACATTTAATTTCATTTTAATTAAAAATTATCTTAGAATTGCAAGGAGTTTGAAAAATCTAAACAATCATACAATGATAAAGTATTATTTATTTAGTCCCTGAATACTGAGTTGTTTCTAGCATGAGAAGGTAGTCTGAATTACAGATAATTACCTGTAAAAAAAAATCTTAGGCCTCAAAATTTAAATGTTCCCTACTGAGAAATAGCAAAAAACAAAACAAAACACAACAACCACCAAAAAAAAAACAAAAAACCCCACGTTGCATATATACAGAGATTTATTTGGCATTGAAGGCTATCAAGTTTTCACTCTGTTTTATAGTTAAACAGAATAATTCTATTACTTATGCTCATCAGTCTTATGAATGTAAGTATTACCAAGATTTTAATGTATTCTGAAGCAATAGAAAGCACAGTACAGCTAGAGTTAGAATGCCTGGATTCAAGTTCCTACTTTGCTATGTTTCTTCTATGCGGCATTGAAAAAATTACTGAACTGCTTTGAGCCTCAGTCTCTTAAATGACAACAAAAGAGTAATATTTACATACCACATAAGGTTATTGTGAAAGCCATATGAAATCGTTGAATAAAGTATGTGGTACATTGCATCTTCAAACATGGTTGGTGAATATGATGAACACTAAATACATTCTGTAATTTGGGCTTTAGACCCGTATCCTAAGTTAGGATCATCAATAAACTCTTTAGATTGTTTACTTAAAAGAAATACAGGTATATTTATTTATTTTTTTCTGGAGTGATGAAATTACAGTTGACATTTTCCTAATTCATGGTTGGTTTTTAAGAATATTTAAAATATCATAATAGTCGACAGTAATATTTTTTTTTATTTCAGCATATTATGGGGCTACAAATGTTTAGGTTATTTTTTGTTCTTTTTACCCATTCTATTCTTTGCAACAGAGATTGGGTTGATGTACAAGTGTGGCTGAAGAGTCCTAGACATTCGTAGTCTTGGTTTCCTCATGTACAAGGAATTGTCTTCTATTTCATGGGTGATGATTTAAGTACTAATGAGAGTACTGGATTTCCTAAGACAGAGAATGCACTTATCTCAACCTGTTATTGTCTGATGTCTCTCTGACACAAAAGTTAAGTTAGCCTGTTCCCCCCAAAATAGCATATTTTTGAAAGTTTGAGGTGACACTCGAATAAACCAGTATTTCCATGTATATCCCAACTACAATATGTGTGATTCGGAATGTATAATGTAAACTATAGTATTGTCTAAAATCACATCTTCTTCAGAGATGCCAAAGGTTTTATTTTAATCTGTGAATTAAAGGATGCTTTCATGTTTTCTAATCATTTTTTTTTCTCCTGCAAACATCCTAAGTAAACATATGCCACAAAAGTGTTTCTAGGAATATTTAACAGTTTAAATATGTTATAGATAGGCCTTTCATATATAACACATATTTTTCTTGTTAGCTTTGTGGCATAGGTTAAAATAAATACATTGTTGGGGAAAACCATCAATTCTTCAATGAATATGTGAAATGATGCCTGTTGTGTACATATGCAGAATTTTTTGTATATTAAATATGTCACAAAATTAATATTCTAATTAATCATTAGATATTTAATCAAATTGAAATTACATACTGTTTCACTATTAATTAATGTTTTAGATGTCCAAAAAAATAAAATGCCACTTGAAAATTAGACATATAATTTATTCAGCGGACCAGAAAGTGGCTTGGAAAATTTATATCTTGAGGTTATAGAACTCCATTGGTTATTAGTTTGAAAACATAATGCATAAAACCATTTTAGAGTAAAGTTAGGAAGACTTTAACTTGGGGTTTAAGAAATGTTGAGAATAATAGTGTTTTGTTCTTGCTAATGTTCTTTTGTAGTTACCACTTTTCTCCTTCTATTTCAGGAAACATGAGGATTACAAATAGTTGAGTAGCATGCAAATTTTGTTACCAGAAAAAGTTAATAAAGTCATAGAAATCCTGAGGCATAAAGAACTGTGATAACAGTGAAGTTGAGTGTCAATCACAGCAGCTCCTTGTTTCCTTGATTTCCGGATTATAACATTATGGAGTCAGAAAGATGGAGTGTAAACTAGAGTTAGAACCCGAGAGCTTTATTTTGTAGAAGATTTTGTCTTCTCTTCGAGGCAGGATAACCATCTTAACTATCAAAGTAGGACCTCTTTATAATGAAATCATTATTTTTTCTTTTTAAATCAACTTGATGCAATTCTGTTCTCTCATTTTAAATTCCTCTCCACATCTCTGTTCACATTGTATGGAAATAAATATCTATGTATGCTGTTTTGAAAATGTTCTAAATCTCCTTGACTGGTTCTGAGTTCCTCAAAGTGGTGAAAGAAGAGAGAAGAATATATTTTCCATATCAGGTAGGGTTTACTGGCACACAGTTTTTTGGCAGACATGCACATAGTAGATACATAGCATTATTATTATTTTAATCGGCTTTCTTTTTTCTTTTTTTTTTTTTTGAAACTAAAAAAATAGCTGGTGAATAGCTGGTGAAGCTATTCATCCTGTATCTCTGCCTCCACTGCCACAAGGAAGGACTACATGTCTCAGGATTGCCTACTGCCCTAGACCAAAATTGGTCCATAGTAATCAAATTATTCATGCTTTTTGGTTTTAAGATTTTATGACTTAAACATGATAGATCATTATGCTTTTACATTAAAGACCTATTGAGGAGGCAGTACAGGGATTTTATGGTGACTAGGCAATGTCCTCAGACTCTTAACATTTCTATCATTCTGCTTTACCATCCTAACTACTAATAGCATCTGTTGCTCTTTAGTCACCTCATGGCCTAACATGATTACTAGGCCCTTGAGCCATAACCTTGCAGCCCAAAGAAGAAGGGGCAGAATGGCAAAGGGAGAAGGCCTTCTATGTTGCGAAAAGGACCCTTAATAGTCTTCAAGGAAGTCTCATGCAATACTCCTGCTTACGTCTCAATGGTCACAACTTAGTCACATGATAACTCCTAGCCACGAGGGAAGCTGAGAAGTATGATGACCACTTTTAGATAGTAATGTGTCGAGCTAAGTAAGATGTGTAGTTCTGTTTCTAAGTAGGAAGTAAAAGAAATGGGTATAGGAATATGCATTAGAAGTTTCTGTCAACAATTTAGCAAGGCCAATTAAAGCTATCTGAGATAATTCTATGGATGCTGAGAGTATTTCTTTCCCTTTGAGATTTCAAATATTATATATCATGTAGAAAATGTCTATCTCGGAAGACACTAACAGAGTAAGGATGTGCTTATAAATGGAGAAAAGAGATCTAGGTCTCTAATGATTCTTTGTGAACACTGGGATCCAAATTGTGCCTGAAGTAAAAGCTATCCAGTCCTTGAAATCAAGTCATAAAATTCATTTTACCACTAGTCTGTGGTGTATTTCTGTCATTTACAAACAAGCCTGACTAATGGAATCACCATACTATTTTTATTGCTTAAAAATACTATAGACTCCTAATATTAATGTTCTTATCTCTATATGTCGGCTTACTTAATTCCCAGGCTATTTCAATGGTTTGTAATTACCTGGGTAATACAGTCCCTTGCCACAAGAAGCCTCAGAATCAGTCTCTTTCTGAAAGAGATTTATAAAGCCAGGCTTCCATGGGAGATGACACAGGCAGCTTTGTTTGAGCGTGTTCTCTATATGACATATGCTATTACAGCATCTAGTGATATTGATTACCTGGAAAACTGCAGGTTGCTCTATATTGTAGTGTTTGGTGGATCTGAAAATTAATTGCAAGTTACTTCTCATCAATCAGGGTAATATTCCTCAATGAACACTTACATGCACAACCTGTTCTTCCAGGAAAAGTGGGAAGAATATGTGAACGCACCAGCAGTTGAGAATAACAATGCCAGCTGCAGCTTATCCTGGTGGGATCCAACTACTTCTGTTTTGTCTCTGAATTTTTATTTTTTTTAAATTTTCATATTATTCTTCCAGGTAGAGAAGAGAAAAGGCTTATAAAGTAAAACAAATTACCAATGGCATATTTTCTTTATAAAAAGCTGAATCTATAATAAGCTAGTTCTGTAGAAGCTCCAATAATGACATTTGAAAAATTGCATGTCAATGTAATGTAATTTTCAGTGGAACTTCTTTGAATTTGCATTATGCAGTTTTAGAAAGTGTCATATTACATCTTGTAATGCCATCTATCGCACATGACAAGAATCTGTGATTTTTTTTTTCCTTATTTGGAAATTTGTATTGTAACTATGATTGCGAAGTGGGAGTAGTAAGGCAAGTAGTTATACTCTTATCTTTTGTCAACACACTCTAGGTCATCTACAAAACCCCTGCTATTCTATTCATCACTCTCTTTTCAACAGCATATAGTCTTGACAAATTGTACGGTAATAGTGTACAAACAAATTTGCACTTGTCAGCCACAAATAAAGAGGAAACCAAATTGCCATAATGCAGAGGCATAGATAGGGTCTTCAGAGTCATCCTTGAGCTCTTGTTACAGGTTCTGGCAGGATTGTTCTAGCAATTCCATTTATAGTCTTTCGACCAGCTTAGAGACAAACATAATAAGTCTCTTCCTTTAATTTTAATAAATCTTTATTCTATGTTTTATGGTAAAAGTAAAGAAAATACATTTTGAGGCAATCGAAAAGTGAATCTACCAAAATATTTTTAAATAGACAGTTGATTACATTTGTTTAATTTGTCTAACCCTGTTTATTGGATGCACCAGACAATTGCTCTATTCACTATGTTTCTGGATGGACGGACTTGAACTTTGATTTGGTGGGAGGAAGTGAAGCAAACAGCCTATGGAGTAGAAAGAAGCTGAACGTTAAAGGCAGAGCTTGATTTGAATCCCAGTTCTGGCTCCTACTAACATAACCCGGGGTAATTATTTATCTTCTTTGTGCTTCAATTTCCCTTCTCCAAAAATGAATGGAAATACATACAGCATTGAATTTAACACCAGTCATAACAAATGGTAACTAGTAATAGTTAAGTTACAGTAATATTACATAATTAGTTAATAAATAGTATCTTAAAAATTAAAAGACGTGAATTACAAGGCCAACTTTGTCATCAGGTTATGTCAATTTAGGGGGAATAAAAATAATATTTATTTTATTTTGAAGGCTGCTCTACTACTGTAAGCACCAATTTAGGTCCTTTATATTTACCATCTTATTGTTTTAAGTGAATAAATGGTTTTATTACAACTTTCTGAAGCATCCTATTCATTTTACAAGCAAATAACAAGTGTTAGTGACTTGTTCAAGGTCACGCAGTAAGTATTAGAGTCGGACAAGACACCTAAATGCCATGGGTAACCACATTGCCTATCTGAAAATGTGGAAGGTCAGAAGACCTCTGGGTGTTTTAAACAAAATGTGCTTTAATTTTATTATCTGCATATATTTTTAACTATTGGGTCTATAAAACTATTTTTACCTTAGATTAGTCTTATATTTCTTGAAAAGTAGCACTTATTTTCATTATATAAATAACATGTATTCTTTGTGGAAATTTAAGACAATGTAAAACAGAAAAGTAGAAACAAATAGCCTATAGCCACATAACACAGAGACGATCTTCATTATGTTTCTGGCTATTCAAGTAAATAAATAAATTTTTTACACTGAATATTTCACCAAAAATTACATAGAAAGATTTTTAGGTCAATAAAAATTCTCACAAATGTCATTTCTATGTACATATAATATTTTTCTTGTGAATATACTTTAATTTAAATAGTTCTCTATAGTTTGGCATTCATGGGTTTGTGTTTTTTTTTCCCAATTTGCATAAGGAAAATAATTATAATAAAATCACAGTACTTTCTTCTATAGTTAAGTATGTGAATACCTGTTTCAAAAGACCCTTCTTTAGAGATATTCATCACATTTTTGTATTGGATAATCTTGATGTCTGTATCTTGTCTTTAGCATACACTCTGATGCTACTAGCACAGGTGCTAACGTTCTTTGATGTAATCTAATGTATTTGTTATTTACTTAGGGAATTAGAAATATTCATTCTGCTTGACATCCCTGAAAGTCTTTCTCACATAAGATGTATCTTCAAACTTATCATTCATGTTTGGAATTTCTGTAATTATGTCAATCAGTAATCATGAACATGAAGAACCAAACTACTTACAGCAATTTACTTTGCCAGATTTACGAACACACTTAGCAATACAGAGAAAAATTTGTCCAAATTATCATTTAGCCACACACATATATTAGACATACATTACTAAATAAAAACCAAGGAGATGGGAGCTATCTGCCTCAAAAACACAAGTAAAATAGGACACACAGAGAACACATGCACATCCAGTATGTATGTAGATACCAGTTGTATATGCACACGAAGCATACTGCTGGTGATCTTTGAAAACATATATACAACACATACACATAAACACACATACATGCGTTTGTGCATACTTATATGTACACTGCAGCAAGAGCACTATTGGAGAGATTCACACAAGAATCAGAATACTTACATAATTATATTTTTCATCACATACTAAAACTATAAATTTATTTGGAATCCAGGAGCAAGTTCCAAACTGAAAGAAAGTTTTTCCACATTATTATTATTTTTTTGCTGATAGACTCATCTCTGCAGAGCAATATGTCTAAATGTATAAATTGTAATAAAGTATCTTTGCTGTGGTATTGCAGGAGAGTGGGGAAGCATTAGGGGCAGAGGCAGATTTTAAAGAAAAATCTGTTTTTGAGCAGCTGCTTCAAATCAGTTACCCATCAAATATGTATTGGAAAGTACATAATGAATTCAGTTAAGAATGTTAGAGTCAAAAATATGTTAATGAATTTCATTAAGCAGTAAAGCATTCAAATACTTATTTTTTCTCTTGTCATTTCTATTTGGTAGTTTAGATTTGATCTAAAATTTAGTAATACTTTGAAAAGACAAGGACAGCACACACACACATATTCACATACACACACCCCCACATATTCAATGCACCTTTAGTTTTTCAGATTTTCAAATTTTCTCATTAAAATACATTTATTTTTGTGTATGAATTCCTAAAAAATTGTACTAAAATAGAAATAGTTGTAACTTTCAAGTATTGCTAGTATCGAATGGCATAATTTTTTTTTCTTATATCTTACTTACAATGAATCACTTCAAATTTTAGTCCAAAACATGTAAAACATTTAATTATCCCTTTTCTTTGTTTTTCTTCTTAGATAAGGGTGTTTAGTATACATCTAGAATGCTGTTTTCTTTTCTTATATTTTCTTTCTTACACTTCAAATATCTTAGAGATGTCATAGTTTAACATGGTTTACAACTGTCGTCCCCAACCCCCGGATACCAGTCCGTGGCCTGTTAGGAACTGGGCCACGCGGCAGGAGGTGAGCAGTGGGAGAGTGAATGAAGCTACATCTGTATTTATAATCACTCCCCATCTCTTGCCATCCTTCCCACCCCCATCCTGGTCTGTGGAAAAATTGTCTTCCGTGAAACCTATCCCTGGTGCCAAAAATGTTGGGGACTCCTGGTTTACAATGCTTAGGAAAAATATTGCTTTCTGTCTGGAGTCTGAGCTATAGAAAGAAAAGGCACATTTCAGCAACACCATCATCTGGTAGCCAATCTCACTCTTTGGTAACCTACTTAAAGTCACTTTTGTCAAATCATCTCATATTTTCATATGTAAAATCATTTCAACAGAGAAACTTACATAAAGTCAGGATGAGACATAAGGACCCAAATGTCAGGCTATAAAGAAATTATTGAGAGAAACTAACAAAAGGAAGGGGAAACGGTTGTGTTACATGATAATGAGTAACACATGTAAGTCTTAAACTATGATCTAGTTATGTGGATATGTGGTAGGGTGGCCTCTTGCCACTGACTCACTTAGACGGTCATTAGGATTGCCTTTTGTTAATTTTCTTTTTTTTACTTAAAATGAATTTAACACATTTTACAATCTGATTTCAGCTGAATACAAAGCTTTGGTTGGAAATTTTGGGTAAGAGAAGAACAGGAACAATAGCTTGAGCTGCTCAGAGTCCCTAAGATGTAGGGTTGTCCTTGTATTTGAGACACATGATGTCAGTGCCCTATCTACACTCCTTGATATCCACCATACCTGTCCAGGTAAGAAAATGGCTTTTATCTACAAGCAGATGCAACTCTGCCTGAGCCCAATCTGGAATTGCCTTTCATGGTATTAATGCCCCTGCCCCTTCCCAGGGACAGCCCTAAACCAATAACCGATAATGGTTGGTGAATGTATAACCCAGCTCTGTCTCTTGCTTGGACTAAGTCTGATTATTCTACACTATGTCTCACAGTTTCCTGGTAGGATGGATCCCATTCCTGTTGTAACACTGGATTCCTTCCCTTCCCTGGTTTACTTCGCCACTTCCCTACTGCTGGTTTCTGGAATCATCTCACAAATAAACCACCTGTACTTATATCTTTGATATAAGTGCACGTTCTAATTTTGGGAAAACCCAACTTCAGACAAGATGTATACAATCATTTATTAAACAAAAATGCATTAATGCTGGACATGTACTAGACACTGTTCTGAGCTCTGGGTTTTATAGCAATGAACGAAATAGAGGAATCCTTGCTCTTGTTGTTCTTATACAGTAATAGCTGAGTGGGGGTTCAGGAGTCTAACTAGAATAAAAAAATAGTTTGTTGGATGTAAGAAGTCCTACAGAGGAAAATAAACTGCTATAGAGAAAAGAAGATAGGGAATGTATGTGGACAGAAATACAAAATAGGACACTCTGAGAATGCTCTATTAGGAATGTGACTTTGAAGATTAACCCAGTAAGGGATTGAGTCATGCCATTACTTGGGGGAAAGGATATCCCAGCCCGAAGCACTGTCTTTGAGAAATAGCAGGCATAGAATGTTCAAGGAGCAGTGGAGAGCCTGGGGTTACTGAGTAAAGTAAGCAAGTAAACTGAGTGAGAATGGTGGGAGAGGTTAGGAAATTGTCCAGTGACAGGGAGGGGCACTCACATGAGGCAAGTCTGTGTGCAGAACTTCTCTTGCTGTTTCTCCCCCTCTGAAAGGAGCACCTATATTTGGACTTTTCCTTTTCTTGCAAATGAATTTCAGGTACATATTTTGGTTTATGTCAAATTAAACACGGAGATTGGAAGGATTGCTGAATGATTGCAGCATATAGAAATCCAAATCTTGGAACTGCCATGGTGAATTCTTTGGTCTGTATATTCTGGATAATTATGGGAAGTCTTTTAGAATTGGTATTAATATTTTCAGATTTCAGCTTATATTTTATATTTTAGTTTAAAATCAATAATAACAACTAATATTTACTAAGTTTTTCTCTGTGCTAAATTCATGTAATCTTCCCAGAAATTCAATAAGGAAAGTATATTGAAGAGCCGAGAACACTGAAGCTCCGGTTACAACAAACTACTTGTCCCAAAGCCCATAGCTCTTAAACTTTGGAACCAGGACTTGAATTCATACCATGTGATTCCATTATATACATTACAAACCATTGTGAAACTGGAACGTAAATAAATACTCCAAACAAATCTTTCAAAATACTTCCTTCTTTTATCATTTTATGTTAAGATCTCAGTACTACAGACTCTAAGAGATGTCTAAAATTGTATACATGTCGAGAGTTGTGCCAAAGGTAATTCAAGAAAACATGGTTGCCTTTGTTATTAAACCCCAAAGCTGCAATGCATCTATATCATAGGGAAAAAATGATATTGCTGTATTGAGTATAATTTATATTCTGAGATAAATATGAACAATATTGCAAAGCCTTCAGTGTCAAGATCTGTTATTCCTGAACTATATATTTTTTCATAATCTGACATAGTTTTTACTTTGAAAAACATTATGGGAGTCAGTGCCCCCCTCTGTTTTTATCAGTCAGGACAGACTATACCCCTTACTTGACTTACAGTTCAACTACATATCAATAAATAATCACATTAGCCTTTATCTTATCATTTCCTCATTGGCTATACTGTGTCAGCATGGTATTGATTTTTTCTTAAGATTCTGCTTACAGTACATGATTGTTCCCTTGGCTTTACTCCCATATGTTTTTAAAAACCTTAATAGTGTACTTCCCTGTTAGATGTCTTTATTCACCTTTTAATAAGCCTGCTTGCTTCCTATAGTAATACTACATCTGCTGTACAATCATATTTATCAGAGAGACAGCAGGATATGAAAGAAATGCAAAAAAAAAAAAAAAAAAAAAAAAAACCAAAAAAAAAAAAAAAAAAAAAAAAAAAAAAAAAAAAAAAAAAAAAAAAAAAACAATGCTCGAGCTGAATTTAATATGAGAATTCAAATAAAGGTGCCAATAAAACTCGCATTTTAATACAACCATTAAACACATGCAGAAAGCAAAGTACCTCAATGGATAACATAAATCATCATTAAATCTGCATTAATTTAGCCCACTCAAATATTCCTTCAAGTCTTAAATATATCACTACAAATGGCAAAGAAACGGAATTTTTCTTTGCATTTTAGTCCATTAGGTCCAAGAAAGAAAAGAATTGGGACTCTAAAACATATATCCCATGATATGTCTTCATTATCTTCCAATAATGTCCACCTTGAGAGCTGGTTGTAAGCATTGTCACAGGACAGGATTGAATCCTATGACTGGGAACGGCAGCTAAGTGGAGGTGGAGGTGAAAGGAACCTACTGAACAGGTGCCCAGGTTACCTCACTGGAGCCATGTTTCCCAATTCACTCTTCCGTGTACCACCTTCACAAATTTGCCATTTTCTATAGCATGTCTACTGGTATTTATTTCTGGACTGGCTAATTCAGCATCAGGGAGCCAAGTTTTGCTCCACTAGAGATTTGAGCAAGCTGTCTTTCTCACATCTTAATAGAAAATATTTTGATATAATAAAGAAATCAATTTAAATAAGACTTCCACATCCAAATGAGAAAAAATTTTATTGAATTTATTATTTTAACAGAATTACTGATTTGAAACAGCTTCAGTTAACAGTAAACTGAAACCATTCCAAATTATATATGCATTCTTTATATTATATAACTTTTCTCCTCTTAGATATTGAAATTATCTTGGATAGAAATTGATCATTAAGATAATCTAAAAACTTTAGATGGCAAATTTAAAAAAATATATATTCCATTGGTATTATTATTAATATATGAACTATATTCAGACATATATGTTAGTAAGATATATTTGCTATTTGCGGATAACAAAATTTCTGTCTTGGAGAAAAAAAAAATCTCATAAATAATCTTATCCAGGCTTCTAAGTCTAAGATGTATAAATGCTTCAGTGATCTTATGTGACTTGCCCAAGTCACACTGCAAATTAGTGACAAAATTGTGATTAGGCACAAGATCTCTGACACTTCTGTGGATAAATGATTTTCTCTAGGGCCAGACTTCTTTCTGATTCTGTTTCCTCATCAGTTAAATGAGAATGATAAGAATAACAATGAAATGATAATATGATAACCATCTAATTTAAAGGTTTCTCTGAGGATTACAGGAAAGTGACTGGCACATTTTGGAGATTTATTAAACATAATTATCTCATCTTTTTTTCCTATTTATCCCAGTTTCTACTTTTCTATCATTTCTGATAATGGCCAAGAAAGAAATCCCATAAATTAATTCAAAGCTATCAAGACTAATCACAGCCACAATAAAAATAAATAAATGGGACCTGATCAAATTAAAAAGCTTCTGCACAACCAAGGACACTATCATTAGAGCAAATAGACAACCTACAGAATGGGAGAAAATATTCGCATGCTACACATCTGTTAAAGGGCTGATAACAAGATTCTATATAGAACTTAAAAAAATTAACAAGAACAAATCAAACGACCCCATCAAAAGGTGGGCAAAGGACATGAACTGAAACTTTTCAAAAGAAGACAGAACGATGGTCAGCAAACATATAAAAAAGTGCTCAACCTCTTTAATTATTAGGGAAATGCAAATCAAAATCACAATGAGATGTCACCTAACTACAGTGACAATGGCCTTTACCAAAAAATCCCAAAACAACAAATGCTGGTGTGGATGTGGAGAGATAGGAACACTCTTACACTGCCAGTGGGACTGCAAATCAGTACAACCCCTCTGGAAAGTAATTTGGAGATATCTCAAAGAACTAAAACTAGAAATACTATTTGATCCAGCAATCCCACTACTAGGCATCTACCCAAAGGAAAAAAAAAAAAAAACAATTTATAATAAAGACATCTGCACTAGATTGTTTATGGCAGCACAATTCACCAAGTGCCCATCAATACATGAGTGGATTAATAAAATGTGGTATATGTATACCATGGAATACTACTCATCTACAAAAAACAATGGTGATCTAGCACCTCTTATCTTACCCTGGATAGAGCTGGAGCCCATCCTTCAAACTGAAGTATCACAAGAGTGGAAAAACAAGCACTGCATGTACTCCCCATCAAATTGATACTAACTGATCAACACTAAGGTTCTCACATGGAAGTAATATTCATGGGGTGCTGGTCAGGTGGGAGGGGGGTGGTGGGGGTGGGTAAACTCACAGCTAATGGGTGCAGAGCACACTGTATGGGGGAAGGGCA
Source organism: Indri indri (assembly GCA_004363605.1). Taxonomy (NCBI): domain Eukaryota; kingdom Metazoa; phylum Chordata; class Mammalia; order Primates; family Indriidae; genus Indri; species Indri indri. The sequence continues at coordinate 47,909 of RJWJ010009480.1, forward strand.
CACTTGCAGCTCTGGCTTGGGTGAGGCAAAGGCATTATGTGTAACTAAAATGTTTGTACCCCCATATTATGAAATTAAATAAATAAATGCATACATTATAAAAACGAAAACAAAAAAGACTATAGGTTCCTAATTCAAATGATGAATAAACAAACCTGAGTACAGATAGAGGCCCTGGATGTATACTAAGAATAAATTTAGAAAAGCTTCTCAGTTATCAGACTCTCACAAATCTTTTACAATCTCTATTTCTGGTTTTCCGTTACCCTTGACTATCTTAATAACCAAACCCTTATCCTCTTTTTGTCCACATCTTTAGCTAAAGCCTTCCTGCAGTATGCCCCCTTCTACCATGCACACCCAAAATATGATGACAAAATATTAAATAAAAGAAGAATAATAGACCCCAAAAGAGGCAAAAACATCATTAGGTTCAGTCTGTCTTCTCCATGATTAATCATTACTGGAAATTCTTCGTAAAATTCATCAAGAAATTTTTTAATTTATCAATGATTGCTTCACTTTATATGTGTAATTGCATTGATGATAACTAGCTTCTCAGTTCATTCACAATTTTGTAGACTAAAATGGCTTTGTACATAACTTTCTCTTTGGGTACTCTCAAATAGGCTTTTGCTCATCAGAAAAAAAAAATAAAAACCATATGTAAATGAAGATGATATAATATATTGTGGAAAATGTGTATTCAAATACAGGTAAATATATGAAATCTAATCTAAAAATGCCACATGAAAACAGAGTATTACTCTCCCTATTTCTATGTTACCATTTGTGCCCTGTTGACTCGGAGCCATCAGAGAACAGATTTATATTCAAGAAGAGAAAAGGAAATTTTACTCACAGAGCACCTACTATGTGTCAGAGCTAATGTAAATCATTCTGAGAATGTAATATTACTTAATCCTCTCAACAACTTTATGATAGTGTTCATTTTCACATCTAAGAAAACTGAGGCTGATGGAGGCTCATACACACCTGATATTATATGACCAGTAAATCATGAGGTCAAATTATTTGCTGCTTTTTGCATTCTATCATACTACTAATGTGGTATCTACATATTTATTCATGTGAGTATTTTAAAGATTTCTCACCATTTCAGGTCCTGTCAATTTAATTAACTAGATAATTTTCAAAAGCATTCATTAAGCATGCTTATGATGCAAAACAGTGGCAGAATAAAGTCTTGAAAATAAGTGTTCCATCTCACATCTTAACTGAATATAAGTATTTAAGAGAATTTCAGGAAATATGAGGGTTCTTTGTTAATACACCTTATAAATGCAAAATATTATAATCAAGATAGGTTTAATAGATGCCCTGAAGGTATTATTGGCAAAAAGTATAATAACAGTAGATTGGTTCCACAGTTTTAGTTTTAAAGAAAGGTAAATGTAACACACACACACACACACACACACACACACACACACACACAAACACCCTTACCACATTGGACCTAAAATATTGTATCGACAACCCCAAGATTATATTTGGAAGCCTAAGAAACAAAAATAAAGTCATCTTAATCCTCTAACTCAATCTTAAATTTCTATGTACTCCAGATGTATTAACATTGGTTTTCCCTACTCTGCCAATGTTTAATAATGATTGCTTTAGAGAAAACCCCCCTAGAGACAAATCTCAACTAAGGTTTCTAATAGAAAATCTGTCACTGTGAACCTGCTAAAATGCAACACAGCACCTAGGAAGACATTAGTTGAATAATTTTACCTTGCCCTAACTGACACATAGCTAGGGAGCTAAAGGTACTAATTTTTACTATAAACTAAAAGCATCTAAACAAGATGACACTCACCATGTTAAAAATAAAATTGTATATACCACTA
>RJWJ010009481.1:0-49759 GCA_004363605.1 Indri indri
CCAGATAAAATCTGTAGAAGAAATATTCATGGCAGCAAAATTAGGAAAGATAGGGATGACTGCAAAATCTTTAGTGGCCCCTGCCTGTTTACCCTGGTTCCACAGTGGGAATAAACCACTACTGATTTTTTTTGTTTTTTATTTCTGCATATTATGGGGGTATAAATGTTTAGGTTACATCTGTTGCCCTTGCCCCTCACCCCAAGTCAGAGCTTCAAGCGTGCCCATCCCCCAGATGGTGCGCATCGCACTCATTATGTATGCATAAACCCATCCCCTCCTCCCCCTCCCATCTTCCCAACACCTGATAAATGTTATTCCTATATGTGCACTTAGGTGTTGATCAGTGAAACCAATCTGATGCTGAGTACATGTGAGTACATGCTTATTTTTCCATTCCTGGGATATTTCACTTAAGCGAAAGGTCCCAATACTGATTTTGATCTGCTGCTGTATAGTCTTCCTAGTGTTCTAGTTTTATATACCTTTTGCTTTGTTCCTTGCATGCTTCTATGTAAAAAATACGTTCTTTGAAGAGTCAGTAATACTTGTACTTCATCCCCTCTTTCATTTCTCTTTGCAGCTTTGTTTTCATCTACAGAATGTGATTGAATTTGCTCCCAAAGAGTTCACCAGCAGCATGTGCTGCTCCTCTCTGTACTCAGTATCTAAAGGGCAAAATCTTTGGCTTAACATTAATTATCTTTTAAATAAGGATCAAAACTGTCTTGCTAATCTCCTTTATTTTTAACTTGTAAAATCTTAATGATCTATAATTCATATGTCATGAAATTTACCTGTTTAGAGTGTAAAATTCAATGGTTTTTAGCATATTCACAGAATTGTGCAACCATCACTATGATCAATTTTGGAACATTTTCATCACCTTCAAAAGAAACCCCATATCCCTTAGGAGTTGACCATGCTCAATGTATCCCACACCATCCCCAGGCATAAGTAACCATTAATTTATTCTCTGTCTCTGTGGATTTTTCTATTATAAATATTTCATATAAATAGAATCATTCAATATGTGTTTTTTTCTTTCACTTAACATGACGTTTTGAAGGTTTATTCACGTTATAGCATATATAAATACTTCATTCCTTTTTATTACAAAGTAATATTTCATTGTATGCCTATACCACGTGTTATTTATCCATTCATCAGTTGGTAGCATCATTTGGCAATATTTTTTTCCTCCTGCTATACCTTGTACTTCTCATATTTTTTACCATCTTAAATTCCATTTCTTAATTTCCTAGAGTTCTTTGCACTGCTGTGTTACAGAGTTGGTTGTTTAAATCTCGCTATTTTCAAGTAGATCTTAAAACTGTTCTATACTCTTCCTTGGATCTGTTATACTCCTAAAACTGGGTCTTTTTACATGGATACTCAATTCCATTTAATGAAAATGTATTAGGTCTGTTGTTTTCAGTATTTGGATACTTAGGAATGGAGGGGACACAGTAACTAGAAATGCAAAAATGAACACAATCTTAGAATTTATGACATCCATGATGTCACAATATTTAAACTTACAATCATGCATCACATGGTCATTGTCTTTGTGTAACTGATTTGATGCCCTTTATTTACACACTAAACAGCATTATTACTGACATAAATACTATAAGCTTTCTAATATAAAGGGGATATATTGGGGTTAACATCTTTGGCTATTCTATAATACAAAGTTTAAGACACTGAGCTGAGCACTATGGGCGGTTGGGAGGTATTAATACAAAGAATTAGGGGAACAAATGCATGCACACAAGCCATGATGACCTAACCTGTGATGACAGGAAATGGCAACTGTTTAGTTCTTGGACACAGCAGCAAAAACAACAGATTATTTTGGGTTGAGCCACTATTAAAGGGCTCTGGATTAAATTTGGTCCATAAAGAAAAACAGGATTTAGATAGTTAAGTGAAGACAAGAGCAGTGTTTAAATAGGACCACCTCAAAACCAAATTTGTTGACAAGAGAAATCCTAAGTCAGATTCTAGTTTTAGTACAACCTTGGGCATAGTTTGTTAACCTAGTTAATTCCTTGAAGTTATTCAGCTATGCCAATGTTCTCTCTTGCTTTGCGAATCTGCACAAAATGCTCCCTTTGCCTGGTCACTCTTCCCCTGCCCAATCTCTCTGGCTGCCTCTTTCTTGCCAATTGAAATTCAGTTCAAATCAATTTCTTTTTGAAAGTATTCTCTACTCACCTCTTGTTAAATTAGATGTACTCTTCATTATGTGTCTATATCCCCCTAATTGGAACATAGCCCATGTTGAATAAATGGATGATGGAATGGATAAAAAATAAGTACATGAGAGTATGATATATTAAATTACCTCACTGAGTACATCCTAATAATATACCTTAACATTTATTTTCTAAAACTACTTTCTAGTGAACTTTTTGGAAAAACAAACTAACAAAGAAACAAACCTTAGAACATGTGAAGCAGGACAGAAAAATGTAAGTGGATGATGGTATTTATAGCAGTAATTTTCACTACGAATCCGTCAAGGCAGTAATTCTTAAAGTATGATCCCTGAACGAGACCCATTGTCTTCACCTGGGAGCTTGTTAGCAATGCAAATTGTCAGACTCCATCCCCAAACCTACAGAATCAGAAACGGGGGAGAGGATGGTAGCACTCTATTTTAACAAGCCCTACAAGTGATTTTGATTCCCCCTGACACTTGAGACCACTACATTGTGGAGTACTGGGGGGTCTCTTGTGATGTCACAGGGGACTTGCAGGTGGTTCAATATTCTCATTTAACTCCCTTCTTCTGATTGTGTGGGCGTGGCAAGCCCAAATAATACAAAACTTAATATTGAACATTTCAGAATCTAGAGGAACAAGGCCTCCAGGAAACTTTAAGCTGTTAAATCTGTTTCTATTCTTTAATAAGCCCTCTATTCTAGAAAAGTTTTATATTGACAGAAAAATCGCAAAGATAGGTGATGACAGAGAGTTCATCATGTATCCTATGCCCGATTTACTGTATTATTAATTTCTTAGTATGGTACATTTTACAACCAATGAACCAAAATTGATACCTTGTTGTTAACTGATGTCCACACTTTATTCACATCTTTCATTTTGGCCTAATATCCTCTTTCTGTTCCAGAATCTCATCCAGGTATTTCATTACATTTAGTTGTACTGTCCCCTTAGTTTCCTGTAGATCGTGACGGCGTCTCAGAATTTCCTCGTTCTTCATAAAGTTGAGAGTTCTGAGGAGTATTGATCAAGTATTTCGTAGAATGTTCTGCAAGTGGTATTTGACTGATGTTTTTCTCATGATCAGACTGGAGTTATGGGTTTTGGGAAGGAATACCACAAGGTAAAGAGTCATTTTAACCACATCCAACATGACTTATCGCTGCTGGTATTGTCCTTGAGCGCTGGACTGAGGTAGTACTTTTCAGGATTCTCCACTCTAAATTTATTCTTTTTTTTCTTTTTCCATACAGAACTCTCTAGAAGAAAGCAATTACGTACAGACCATATGTGAAGGGCGGGGCATTTTGCTCTACCTCCTAGAGGGCAGTTTGTCTACAGTTCGTTGGAATTCCTTTGCACAAAGATTTGTTTGTTCTCCCCATTTATTTATTTATTTAGATCAGTATGGACTCACAGATATTCATTTTATACCTCGGGCTATAATTCAATATCACGTTACATTTTTGTTCAAATTGTTCCAGCTTTGGCTCTTTCAGATGGTGCCTGTGCCCCTTTGGAAGTCCATTATCTTTTCTTTTTTTTTGTTCTTATTTTTGTTTATCTTTTGTTTTATTGTTTTAACCTGAAGGAGCTCAGGAAATTTCACCCCAAATATGACTCCTGGGTATAAAAAGTATTTTGAATTAAAGGCTTTTAGAGAGATGATCGGGCTCTTGAAAAAGGCTTTCCCTCTACCTGCATAAACCAGACTGACCTGATCAAAAGATCAAAGGGGGCAATGGACTTTCCTTCCTCTTCCTGTTATCTCAATATATTGCAGCAAAGAAAATAAAAAAAAAAAAAATGCAAGCAGACCTGGCCCAAATTATTGTGAACACAATACCTGTCTCTCAGGTTAATTTATAAGTCGATCTGTCTCCCCCACCCATTTGTCCTCCCTAGCAGCATTTGTCACCCCTAAACAGAATTACCTGTACTCCACATCCCCTCTCACCTCCAAAAAGACAGGTGTAAAAATATCTGAACTTCACTGGGATATGAGATAATCATTCTTGTGATTCTCCCACGTGCATGGTATTGGTAAATAAATCTTTCTCTTATTAATCTGCCTTAATTGTGAGTTGATCTTTCAGGAAACTTTTGGGGAAAAGGGCAAGTTTCCCCTCACCCCTACAGCACCTCTTTACTTTTGGCACTACAAGATGGTCATCTGGTACATTCTCTACCCCTGCTACACCATTGTGCATTTCTCCAAGGAGTTCCTGATTCCTTTTCTTAGAAAATTGCATTAGATCCTAATATCAGGGTCCTGGGTGCACTGGATGCTTCTGGGGTGTCATTGTTTCTGCATTCTCTCCCCTGATGAAGCAAGGAATTATATGTGTGTGTATTAACCCATGTATGTGCATATATCTATGCATATTTATGTGTATATCCATGGTTATCTATATTAAGCTAAGCATGAGTTCATACTTGGGTCTCCAACTCTAATCCAACACCATGTGGATCATTGTAGCCTTCTCCTCTCCTTGCTTGTACATAACCTTCCACGCTAACAGTTAGAAACCTAGGTCCTACCATCTCCCACATATTTAATTAATTGTTTGATTCCAGTATGCATGTATAATAGTTTCAAAATCTTTAGCTCATACCCTCTGGGAAATAACTTTACCCATTAGAGTTTGACATTCTCATGTAGCTCTTTTCCACTGATTGTGTTAGAGTGGAAATACAAAATAAAACTTAATCTTGAGCATTTTATAATCTATAGCGGTCCCCAACCTCTTTGGCACTAGGGACTGTTTTCATGGAAGATGATTTTTCCATGCACCGGGGGATGGTTTGGGGATGATTCAAGTGCATTACATTTATTGTGCAATTTATTTTTATTATTGTTACATTGTAATACATAATGAAATAATTATACAACTTACCATAGGTTGAGGACTCCTGATCTAGAAGAACAAGTCTTCCAAGAGACTTATCTGTAAAATCCTGGTTTGTTTGTCAAAAGAAACAAAAAGGCCCAATTCATAGAACAAAGGACACAAACATTATCAGAGGCAGGCAAGACCCTAAAAAAAGAAGTATTTCCTAATTTAGCACAACGCCAGCAACTGGCAGGACATGTGCAAGGCCCATTTTGTTAAATTATTTATGAATTTAGAATGGCCTATCATGCTTAAATGTTAATAAATAAAAAATAATTAATTGCTGGTACATGAAAATAGGTAACTATAAACTAGCTCACTGTGGTTCCTCCTAATCCCAAAGAAAGTTCCAAGCAGAATATTAGGTCTTCACAAAACTAAAAGCATATAAGAAGCCCAGGAGGTCTGAATTTTGGCAAACTTCTTCTTACCAGGAGAGGTTTGTGGGTATGGTGGTAGGTGAGCGGCTGGCAGACCAGAGAGAATGGAGAAGTTGCCCTACCACCGAGAGCGTCTTACCTAAATTTCCTAGAGGTTCAGGAGCTATTTTTATGGATCTTCCAAGGAAAATGGTGCTCATTCAAAATGACTGGATTTCTCCTTTAGAAAATGGCATTCCATTCATTATTTCTTATTAAAAATAAGAAACATCTCTGTCAGGAAGAAACAAAAGTGTCCCACTTCAGAATTAATTATTCCTTTTTCTCTCTCATGACTCCCTATTGTGTTTCTTCACTACATTCACTTAGGCGTGGCCTGTATTATAGTTTCTCATTTATAGTGTCGCCTGCATTCCCCGGTCCAATCTGCACTAGGTATGCTTTTTGATGATAGGGACTTATTATTCAAATGCCTAATATACAGCAGGTGATAAAAACATACTGAATGGAAAGCTCAAAAACACATAGGAAAGGATAACTTCGACATTGTTTTTCATTCACAGATTTCCTTCATGAAAGTGAATGATCTCCTTGACTTTATTAGATAAATAGCTTTTCAGCATGAACTTTCAAGAGGTGGTCCCAGGGATGATACTGTCCTTTGAGTCTCTAAAAACTAAGTTACCCGTGCTTCTTGCAAGATTATTTTAGGATTTTTCCATAAATCATTTGAACTGGTTATAGTGTTCAGAATTTCTCATCTGTCAAATAATGGCCCAGCTGCAATATAATCAACTTGAGGAGATTAAAAATAAAACCACAAGGGGTTCCAGAGTCATACCCCCCGAGTTTTGGATGCAGCAGGTTTGAGGTAAGGCTTGGAAATCTGTCATTGTAACATACTCTCCCAAGTGTTTCTGATGGGAAGTTGGATCACATCCTACCTCATATCGAGGAATAGGTGGAGAAAAATTCTCCAAGCTCTATTCTTCCATTAGCAAGAAGTGTCAGTATTGAATCAAAAGTTATCCTCCACGTGTGTGTCTCACCAGAAGTCTATTCATCTCAGACATTCCGTAGAGAATCAAGTTTGGTTTCCCGTAGCAGTACCAGAGTATGTGGCAGAATAGACTGGCTGAAAATCAAAATTTATGCTTGGGAACAATATTAAAGACATAGGCCAAAAGAGAAAGGCAGTTTCAACACAGATGAGCTTTCCATAGCATAGATTTATCAGAACGTCTCTTTTTGTTAACAAAACTACCTGGCGAATTCTTTGTCGTAAGTAAATCTGGGTTGCCCAGTGTTTTGAGAAAGTGATTTCTAGCCTCCGACACTCTACCTTCATGCTTTGTGAAGTGCAATCCATTACAGGGACACAGGCTACTCAGAAAAGCTCTGAGCCTCAGGGAACAGCGCCATCTGCTGATTACTTAGGACATAGCTTACCTGAGAAAAGAGTGAGTGGAATCTTTGGGAAAGTGGTAGATGTTAATTACGTATTTCCTGGCTTTCTTACAATGGCTGCTATATCGCCATACTCCCAAGCACCAGGCATTCTTTCAGCTCATTGGATAAGTCAGTATTAACTGGTGGTGGGATTTTTTTTTTTTTTTTTTTTTTTACTTAAAGGTGAACACTATTCTTCGAGTGCCATGGCTTAAGCCTTAGGTAGACAACTCTGCCTATAGGTGCTCATTCTCCAAAAAGGAAAGCTTAGCACTTGGCTACAAAAAACGAGAGCTACTGGACAATGCCTCGGTGACTGTAATGGTTTATGGAGAGTGCCCCGAGAGTCTGGTTACAGGGGACTATGGACACTTCATTTCTTAACAGTTTTTCTTTAGGGCCCAACAGCAGCAATCCACACAGTTAATACTGTGATACTCTGAAGTTCCAGCATGTGCCATTTCCTTCATTGAACAGGTATAACAGAGCAAAGCAGACCCCAGGGAAGCCCAATTTTGGTTAGGTTAAATCCTTAAAGAAATGAGATGCTATTTTCCCCATTGGTAGTTTATTTCTGTGTTCGTTTTAATGTTAGGGCTTATTAACATTAGAGTACCCTCCCCAGGACTAGGAGAGAGAAATATGAAAATCATGAGATGTGAAGAGTCAAGAAATACACTGTGTGTGTGTGTGTGTGTGTGTGTGTGTGTGTGTGTGTGTGTGTGCGCGCTCTAAGCCAGGCCTTTGAAAGATAAACATTTGATGTAGCAAAATGTTGAAAGTAAAGAAATCATAAGCAGGTTTAATTACATTTTTCTAAAAATATTTGGCTTTCAAAATCAAACCCACTTAAAGTTTTCCTACTTTTATTTTCTTTTCTTAGTCATTTAAACATATTGTAGGGGATTTCACTGTGTCATAATAATGTTATTCTTACACAGGTTTTAATAGTGAAAATAAAGTTGGTGGAACCTACTGCCCTCCACACATCTGAAAGTTCGTCTTTCTGCCCAAGTCTTCCCACACTCATGAAAAAATACCAGATTTAAAATTAATGTTCAGCACTTAAACTCTTGTGAGGTCCTGCAATATTTGATCAAAGTTAAAAAAATCTACAGCATATATTAGAAATAATAGCTGGAATAAGTGCAGATGGGACTAATTAGGATTTTCCAGTTTGATTTTACCACCTGCAAAATATTTTATTTTTGAACCAGATTTATTTTTTCTATACTCAAAGTGTGTATAATTCAATTTTCACTCTTGCAAGAACAGACGTGGCATAAACACATTCACATGAGAACTCTTTATTTCTTAACTATCACAACTTTGGACTACAGAATCCTGGGTACTTCTCCTTAAAATGTTAATGAGGACAGAGAAGTTAAATATCATGCCTAAGGGTGAAAATATATCTAGTAAATGGTGGCGCTGATAGAGATAAAGATAAATACACTGATATAGATCCCTTTATACGCCCCAAGAATACTTAAGTCTTTCCCCCTAGGTACCTCATTTCATCTCATCCTACTTATAATTTTAAGATATCTATCTTTCTATCTGTAACTATCTGTCTATGTATCCATTTATCTACAGGTTGAGGAACCCTTATCTGAAATGCTTGGGACCGGAAGTGCTTCGGATTTTAGATTTTTTTTTTTCTTTTAGATTTTGGAGTATTTGTGTATACATACAAAATGAGATATCTTGGGGATGGGACCCATAAACATATATATGAAATATAAATCAACATAAAATTCATCTGTGTTTCATATATACCTCATACACATAGCCTAAAGGTAATTTTACACATTTTTAAAATAAATGTGTGTACAAAATTACAACAATGATATAAATTAATAAAGTTTGTGTACATTGAATCATCAGAGAGCAAATGTGTCACTATCTCAGCCACCCATGTGGACGATCTGTAGTTGTTTAGCATCACCATCATTCCCCACTCTGAATTTATATGGTACAAACAAGCAAGCATGTTCTTACACTTATTCATGCACAAGTACTTAGTGAAAAATGTGACATGGCATTAATACAGGAAACAATGATGTGTGCAGGGTGACTAAACCGCACAGTGGCATCCCCGGAATACCTGCATCAGCTGTTGAACAACAGCCACAGCAAACCATGGCGGGCTTTCCGTCTCCACCTGCAATGCTCTGTTTTTGTTAAAAGGTTACTGTACATTGTGTTTTTTATTTGTTTTTTTGTTGTTGTTGTTTTTTTGGGGGGGTGATAAGAAACATCAGAAGCGGTTGAGGGACTAGGAAGTGGGTTCTCTGGGGATGAGGTGGCATTCTGCTGGATGGCTTTTTAAAATGTTTCCTTCAAAGCCATCTGCCTCATTAACAAAGGTTTGTTGTCGTAAAGTGTCTCTTTGATTTTATGAACTGAAATGATTTCTTGTTCTGCTGTGAATGCATACTACTCCAGTCCTTCAATAAGCCCATCACACCTTTTCACCATGCTGTCTACAGGCACTTTTTCTGCAGGGTTAACAAAGTCATCTTCATCACCACCGTTATCTTGCTCACCTAGATTCAGAACCATTTTGGCTATTTTGTCATTGGCCTATGAATGAACAACTGGAGCCTTGTAACTGATGTTAAAAACTTCTTTCAGCCTACCGATGGACTCTGCGGGTGTATGTTTTTAATATACAAGGAGGCCAGATATATTTTTTTCTCATTTGATATACTAAATCATTCAAAGTCACTGCTTTCTTCATCATCATCACTAAATATAGTCACAGGCCAGAGGTTGTGCCAGGCATGCAGAAATGTGTCTTTAGTAACTATGATCCAAGCATTGGCAACAACATACATGGCATTTTTCATGCTAAACTCCTTTTCAAAATCTCCCACACCCACACCTGTGTTCACTGCTACTAGGATACTTTTCAAGAAAGTGTTTTCATATTTACTCTTTGTTGCTTTAAAGATGTCTTGTTCACATGGCTAATTTAATGAAGTCACATTTGGGGAAAAGTGCATAAACATTATTTTTAATGAGAATTTCCACTGGAAGAATGGCAAAAGAGTTATCAAGAAATAATAAAATTGTGCAGTTATTATCCAGTTCAGCTTCCCTGCAATGAGCACTAGCCATTGGTACAAAACATTTGTGAAATCAATCAGAAAAGATGTCTCTGGTGATTCATGCCTTTTCTTAGCATAAGAATGGACTGGGAAGAAATTCACTCCTTGAAAACAATGAGGGCACAAACTTTTGCTTATCACAGCAAGTTTACACTTATGCATGCCTACAGCATTAGCACATTCTGTCACAGTTATTCTATCCTTGGAATCCTTAATTCCTGTAGTGGCTGTCTCATCAGCTATAGTCAGTGTCTTTCTGGGATAATAATGCTAAAACAGTGATATTTTAGCAACATTACATATTTGTTCTGCATTCAAACTTTCATAAGCAACGACTTTGGCAAACTTGTCAATAAATTTCTCTGCTGCTTCATGAACAGCTTGATGCTTTATCACCACATATCTTTAAAACTTTAATGCTGTGTCTTTTCTCAAATTTCTGCAAGCAGCGTGTTGAATGTTATAGTTACTTTCAGTTTTCAGTTCATTGTGATAGATCTTTGCTTGTTGCATGATCAGCATACTGCTAAGAGGCATATGTTCACTGCAATGCTGACAGATCCATATTTCGATACATGATCGAGATCTTCATTTTAGCTTGTGCAGTGTTTTTCTATTTTTTATTGATTTCTGTTTATCACTTTCAGCTCAGGTCTTGCCCCATGTGGGGCATTGTGGAGACTCTACTGTTGATGCATCTGTCCTGTACAAGTGTCATTTTATTACTCTTTGTGAGTGTGCCTGTTTGGGGGAATCTGGATGTGTGTGGAAGATATATATCAAAGCTGAAGGGGCTTGGGGGAAGCGTTTTTTTTCCCTTATGGATGCTGAATAAACTGTGTGTTGTGCACCTGTTTTTTGACTGCAACCTGTCTCTTGGGGTCAGGTATGGAATTTTCTACCCATGGCATTATGTTCATTATGTTTGTACTCAAAAGTTTCATATTTTCGACTTTCAGATTAGTGATGTTCAGCCTCTATCTATCTATCTAGACAGTATGTATATGTATATGTGTGTATATGCACACACACACACACACACACACACACACACACACACACACACACTGTCTTCTTGACTAGCCTGCTTGATTACTCATCTCCTGGAGGCTGGTGATTAGAAGATTTGGCTCCTGCCCTCCAGGATCTTTCCGTTTTATAAGCTCAGTTACACACATATATACTGACAGCCTTGAAGTGCTGAGTGCTAGAAAATGTTTTATTTATTGGTTGAGAATTGGAGCAAGTTCATCCATACTGTGGTGTGAGGGAAAGAGGAAAAGCTTTGGTAGAAGAGGTAGAATTTTTGTTGATTTGGCAGATGGAAATAGGAAAAGAGTGTTTCACTAAGATAGATGAGCCCAGTGAACTGTCTGCATGGGGGTAGAGGAGCTATGAGTGAAATATAGAAATCCCTTTCCGTATTTTCTCCCACTTCCTAAACTTACTTAACATGTTTCTATAAAATTTCTATAACTTACCTATAACTTTTCTTGGATTGTTTCTCTCTCTTTTCCTATGGTGTGAGTTATTTCCAACACAACTATGATAAGTCTTCACTTAATGATTGGTTGTGAATTTTGACAGGTTCTTGGAAATTGTGTCTTTAAGTGAAACAACATATAATAAAACCATGTTTACCATAGGCTAATTGATATAAACAAAAGTTAAGTTTCTACACACATTTCTGGTCATAAAACCATCACCAAACTTCTAAATACAGACCCAAAACACTCCTGATATTGAACATAGAAATAAATATGAGCTATACATATATATTAGAAAGGTTAATAAAAACAAGTAAGATAGTTATTTACCCAACTTGTGGTGAATCAGTGAGTAATGACACTCATAGGGGTGGTGGGTTAAATCGAGGACTAAATATATGCAAAATGAAAATTGCCGGGAACTTACTGTGTGCTTTAGTACTATGTCGTTTATTGTTGTGCATTTGTACAATTATTGGATACTTTATGAATTTTTGTTTGATGATAATTTGTATTCATTCACTCATTTATTTTTCAACTCATTTAGTCTAGTTTAGGGTCACAGGTGGCCAGAACCTATCCCAACATCTTAGGGCACAAGGGAAGAACCAGCCTTGGACAGGATGCCATTCCATATAAGGTTGCACTCATACACACACCATACTCCCTCTGACTGTGACCATGTAGACATGCCAATTCACCAAACATGCACATTTTTCAAATGTAGGAGGAAACCAGAGTTCCCAGAGAAAGCCCATGCAAACATGGGCATAACATGCAAGCTCCAATGACTGTGGCCCCGGCTTGGAACCAAAGTTATTTCTCATCAATGTTATAACTAACAGATGTTGAATGAAACCACATTCTTCCAGGGTCTGCTGTAGTAATACAGCATAACAGTTAATTGTTTCAGATCTGGAGATATATTAATACCTCCTGCTGCAAGATTCTGATTCTGCTGCTTAATTTGAGAGAAGACCAGGCAGTGAGAAAGGAGGTAGGAATAGGCTTTTGCAGTAAACAAGAAAACAGGTAGACAATTTCAAGAAAGAGGTGGAGGTGGGGGTAATTAACATTCTCCAATGCTGCAGGGAAAACAAAACAAAAAAAATAGGTGACTGAGAAAGATGATGATATATCAGCATTGTCCAATATATGAGCCATGCAGATGTTACAGGGTTAAAAATTAATTAATCCAAAGGGCTACTGTAATCTCAAAGTAATAATGTAACAATCCTAGGAAGCTTAACTTGCAGGTCTGTTTGTGCTGGTTTGTTTGTTCTCTTCTTCTTATTGCAGGGGATGGTTCAATGGTCACAAGACAGACGATGGAGAAGCTGTGAGATTAGATCAGGTAAGGAACAATCGAGCCACTAGGGGCCTGTGGAAACAGTGCTCTACACAGGTCACAAAGATCCTGAATTAACTAAACCTGCGGTCCCAAACCCCCAGGCTGTGGACTAGTAGTGGTCTGTGGCCTGTTAGGAACCCAGCCACACGGCAGGAGGGGAGTGGCAGGTGAGGAAATCTTCATCTGTATTAAGAGCCACTCCCCATTGCTTACATCACTGCATAAACTCCACCTCCTGTCCGATCAGCAGTGGCATTAGATTCTCATAGGAGCATGAACACTACTGTAAACTGCATGTGAGGGATCTAGGTTGCACACTCCTTATGAGAATCTAATGCCTGATGATCTGAGGTGGAGCTGAGGCAGTGATGCTAGCACTGGGGAGCAGCTACAAATACAAATTATCATTAGCAGAGAGGTTTGACTGCACAATAAATGTAATGTGCTTGAATCTTCCTGAAACCATGCCCCCCACTTGGTCCATGGAAAAACTATCTTCCATAAAACCAGTCCCTGGCACAAAAAGGCTGGGGATCGCTGAGCTAAGCAACTGTGTACTTATAGAAGTGCCCAAACTCCTCTCAACAGGAGGATGGTGGTTCTTTAAGATGAGAGTCTGACATCCTCCTCATTTGCTGACAAATTAATAAATCCTTCCTTTCTCCTCAAGCCACTTGTTCTTACTTTTTTATTTGGCTTCAGAAACAGGTACTGAGCTTTCCATAACACACACAATTTTAAATTCCTAGTAGCCAAATTAAAAAGAAACAAAGTTAAGTTTCAAATATATTTTATTTAACCCAATATATCAGAAATCTTATCACTTAACATGTAATCAATGTAAAATTTTATGTTTTAAATTCTTGACTGTGTACTAGCTCTTTGAAATCCAGTGTGTATTCTGTATTTACACACATCTCAATTCCAAAGAACAACATTTCCAGGGCTTTGTAGCTCCCTGTGGTTCATGGCTACCAAATTGGATGGCACAGATTTAGATAAGAGTGAGAAAGTGTTTAGGGAAGTGGAGTTAGAAGTCAGGTTCTAAGGAGGTAGAGGAGAGTCAATGGGAAGGAAATAGGAACAGAAAATGTGAGTTATTTTTTTCAGACCCTTAGTGAGAAAATATTTGAGACTATTTTTTATTCTTACTTTATGACAACTAAGAGGAGGATATATTTCATGTAAAGGGTCAATAAATGAAAAATGAGAACTTGGAGATGTGAGTGGGAAGTTATGAAGCAAGCATTTCATACTGAGGGTACAACCTAGACGGTCTGGGACTATTAGGGTTAGCATTTTTGTTCTGTGTTTGTAAACAAACTATAACTCACTAGGGTCATATTTGGCAACGATGCAGTCCTTTTATCCACTCATCTTCAACAGGAATGATGCCCAAACAAATTACGTGCCTTCCTATAGACTTCAGAGTGTGCATTTCTTGGGAGAGAGGACCACATGGAGGGCAAATCTGGCAAGCTTAGTTTGAAAAATGAGAAATTTCTTCTTTTTTATGAGAATAAAAGGTGACTGGTTTTGAATGTATAGGTTTTATTCTTATAACCCAGCATTTTAGGAGATATCTCCTGTTTTCATTAAATTCCTAGATCCACTGGTCATTCATTTAACCACTCATTCTTCAATGACCTAACATATGTCTTAGATTCCTACTAATTTCTTCTTAAAACTTATCTATAATACAATAATTATTTTCTTCTTTCATTAGCAGACCTTCATTGAATCACCTTGCCCCCTTTCTTTTCTCTCTTTTTCTACACTTTGGATTAATTTAAAGCAACTTTTAAAATGAGTGAAATTGATTTGGGGTATCCTTCTATCTTGCTTTCTGCTCTCACTGTTTTCTAGTGCTGATGTATACTTTTTTGACCTTGCTCTAAAATTCAAGTCTTGACCACCACTATCAACACTGCCACCACCATCTTTTCCACTACCACTATTATCAGCAACAATTAAATTCCCTTTGTCTGGTTCTATGCTTCTCAACCTCACCAGATATTAGAAAAAAAAAATAGAGGACATCAATATAAATGTATTTCAACGGTCTGAATATTTTAGTCCCTCCTACCCCCAAATTTATAAGTTGAAACCTAATCACCAAGGTAATGATATTGGGGGGTAGAGCCTTTGGAAGGTGATTAGGTAGAGAGGTCAAAGCTCTCATGAATGGGATTAGTGTCCTCATAAAAGAAGCCCCAGAGGGCCACTTTGTCTTTTTCAGCATATGTGGACACATGGAAGGTGCCATCTATAAACCAGAAAATGGGCTCTCACTAGACACTCAATGTACCAGGACCTAGATCTTGGATTTTTCAGCCTCTAGAATTATGAGAAATAAATTTCTGTTATCTAAGTCACCTGGACTATGAGATTTTGTTAAAGCAGCCTGAACAAACTAAGACATCTATCAATCATTTTGATGCCTTAACTTTTCCAGAAGTATTAGCATTATAAAAAGAGAATGGTCATTAACACAAATGGATCTCTATTTTTTTGAAAATTAAAGGGAATGGTAATATATTTTTCTCCAACACTTTATATAAATATTTTCAGGCATATAGCCAAGTTGAAAGAATTTTACAGTAAACACCTATATATTCATGACTAGATTCTACATTAGCATTTTTCCTTATTGCTTTCTCACAAATCTATCTATTTATCTATCCTTCTATTCTTTGATTAATTTGTATTAATATTTTGTACATTTCAAAATAAATTACAGAGATCAGGATGTTTTCCCCTATACACTTTAGCAAGCATATCATCAACTACATTTGATATTTCTTTCGAGATAAAATATATGTGAAATGAAATGGAATGGAATAGTAAGTACATTTTGCTGAATTGTGATAAATGTATGCACCTGTGTAACCCAAACCTCTATCAAGATAGAGAAAATTAGCATTGTTCTGGAAAGTTCCCTAAGAGCAATTTTCTGGGTTTTCCCACCATTGATTTATCCTGGAGTTTCATAGAAATGAAGCTTCTTTCATGACACATACGATTTTTGAGATACAGGCAATATTATTGGTGGAGGTGCACCCAAGTTGGCCAGGGTTTTTGATCCCATTCTGGACTCTGGAGTCTGCTTAGTTTTTCTTGTTCCTCTTCCTGCTCCCAGCTCAGTTTGTATCTGCGTTCCTTTCTGCTAATAAATAAAGTTTCTTTTAAAGTTATAAATACTGTCATTGCTCTGACCTTGAATTTCTGCGAGGGCTCATACAACATCAGGGTGCCTGCACATCAGAAAGAACAGATTTTTATTCTATATAATTAGTAGTATTAGTTTTTCCTTCTAGGATGACTTCATTTAGCATATATAAAGAAGACCAAAAATAATGAAACTGTGACCTGATGGTGTCTCATTGAGACTGGGAACATTAGGGTCTGAGGATGCTCTGGTTTTCTCATGGGCAGAGTGGCAACATGCAACCTCTCAAAACCAGGCAAATTGTCTCTTGTTTTTGGCCAAAATTGGTCAAAATCTTGGCGTAGGTGATGGACACTGCTAAGCACTTGTGGCAGAGGGAGGGAAATATGGCAAGAAGCCACTCCCCTCTCCTCGGATCAGGGATGGAATGTGCTTGAGAAGGGCTGTGGGAGTAGAGAACTATTCACCAACCATTGTGTAATCAAGGGCTGTCGGCAACATCAAGGGATTACTTCTGGCATCATAGACTGGCCAGTGTCTTCATGTTGTATCAGACCATCGTATCAGGAAAAGTAAGTCTTTCCAGGTTGCACAAGGGGAATTCTGGGGTAAGCAACTATCCAGAAATTTAACCCATAATCTCAAGAAGTGAAAATTAAAAGGACCAGCAATAACATTTCAGGAGCCTCAAGCCTGATATTTTCTTGAGCATCTTGTTTATCACTTAATCTAATTATTACAGAGCCAGTATTATGTTTTGCAAAAAGTATTCAGGGACATATTTTATAGGTTATGGATGTATACATGTTTATGCATTTTCACTTTTTCTTTTTGTAATTTATTCACATGAAAACAAAGTCTACCATAATACCCTAGCTTTTACTTGGGGTGAGAGTGTCTTTCTTTCTGATCTTCTTTGTGCAGGTCAGAATGGGTTCTACTGGAGTGAAATCATAACTTTGTTAGTCATATCTCAACAGTAGTAGGAATGGTCACTCTCCTGTGAGTAACTGCAACAAATGGAGATTATCCTAAAGCATAAACCTCAGACTTGTGGGTATTTTCTTCTCCAAGTTTAAAAAAAATACCAGAAAGGAAAGATTTAACTCACTAAAGTTATTTTCAGAAAATCAATTTCCATAAATACATTTTATTGCTCACTCATAAATTTATACTTCCCTTTCCTTCATGGCATAATTGGTTTCCTGCATACAGTTTAGCTCCATGATTCATGTTTTCACAGGAATTTTATCCCTGATATTTGTCTGGTCCAGCCATTCTTCCACTCAAAACCTGTAGTTCTTCACTGCCTGAAGAAAAAAGTGCAAGATTCTTTGCATGGCATTCAAGGCTTTTCAGAAGCTGGCCCCAAACTGTTTTTTTAATAATAATTTTACCTCTCCTTTAGTATTCCATCCCAGCTTCCTTTCAGGTCCTTCCCAGTTCCCATTAGTTTTACATTCTTTGTTGTTCCTCTGTGTATGATGGAGTTTTTCTTTGGTACCATTTTATACTGGTAAAGTTAGATGAATGTATGTCCACCCACCTATGTTACTGGTGACTTCTGTGTCAGAAGATGGTCGATAACCTAGCCACTCATTCTCTACTTTTTTTTAGATGGGATTTCACTCTGCTGGCCAGACAAGAGGCAGTGGCATTGTCATAGCTCACTAAAACCGCCAACACCTGAGCTCAGGTGATCCTCCTGTCTCAGCCTGCCGAGTGGCTGAGATTACAGGCATGCCACCATTCTCAGCTAATTTTTAAATTGTTTGTACAGATGGAGTCATGCTATGTTGACCAGGCTGATCTGAAATTCCTGGCCTCAGCCTCCCAAAGTGCTGGGATTACGGGCATGAAACACTGTGCCTGGCCCACTCATTCTTTCTATGTGGATGATCTACCAATTCATTTTTTAAGGTTTTTTTTTAAATTATGGGAAAATACACATAACATAAAATTCACCATCATAACCATTTATTTAGTTTTTATTGAACATAATATTTCGCATATTTATGGGGTACATGTGATATTTTGTTGCATGCATGGAATGTTTGGTGAGCAAGTCAGGGTATTTGAGTATTTATTATTTCCATGTATTGAGAACAGCTCATGTTATCTTTTCTAGCTACTTTAAAATATGCCATGCATTGTTGTTAACTATAGTCATTTTACTCTGCCGTAGAACAGTAGAGCAACTTTTATCTAATTGTGTGTTCATATGTGTTACATTGTAGCCATTTTAAAGCATATAGTTTAGTGGCATTAAGTACATTCGCATTGTTGTGCAACCATCACTACCATCCATCTCCAAAACTTTTTCATCATCCCATATGAAACTCTGTACCCATTAAACAGTAATCCCATATCCTCCCCTTCCCCCAGCCCTAAGTAATCTCTATTCTACTTTCTGTCATTATGAATTTGACTACTCTAGGTACCTCATATAGGTGGAATCATATAATATTTGATATTTCACTTAGCATAATGTCTTCAAGTTTAATCCATGTTGTAACATGCTTCAGAATTTCATTTCTTTCTGAGGTTGAGTAATATTCCACTGTGTGTACAGATCACAATTTTTTTAATCCATACATCCATTGATAGACATTTGAGAAGTTTCCACCTTTTGATTATTATGTATAATGCTGCTATGAACATTGGTGTACAAATATGTATTCAAGTCCCTGCTTTCAACTCTTTTGTGTATTTAAGTGGAACTGTTGAATCAAATTGTACTTGTATGTTTAATTTTTTAAAACTTGGATACTGTTTCTCACAATAGTTACGCCATTTAACATTTTAGCCTGCAATGCACAAGGATTCCAGTTTCTTCAATATTTATGCCAACATCTGTTGTTTTTTGTTCTTTTTTTTTTTAATGTAGTAGCCATCCTAATGGATATAAAGTGGCATCTTGTGGTTCTGATTTGCATTTCCCTAATTACTAGTGATGCTGAACATTGTTTCATATGCCTATTGGCTACCTATATGTCTTTTTTAGAGAAATGTCTACTCAAGACTCTTGATCGTTTTTCCATTGGGTTGTTTGTTTTTTGTTGTTGTTGAATATTATGAGAGTTCTTTACATATTCTGGATATTAATCCTTTATCAGATATATTTTTTGAAAATATTTTCTCCTATGGGTTGCCTTTTTAATCTGTTGATTAGTGTCTTTTCATGTAAAACATTTTTAATTTTGATAAAGTCCAAATTATCTCATTTTTTTCTTTTGTTGCCTGGGCTTTGGTGTCATATTTAAGAAATCATTGTCAAATCCAGTGTCATGAAGCTTTTCTCCTATGTTTTCATCTAAGATTCTTACACTTTAAGCTCTTATGTTTACGTCTTTGATCTATTTTTAGTTAATTTTTTTGTATGGGATGAGGGAAGAGTCCAGCATCATTCTTTTGCATATGGACATCCAGTTTTCCCAGTACCATTGTTGAAAATATCATCTTTCCCCATTAAATGGTCCTGACATCCATGTTGAAAATCATTTGACCATACATGCAAGGGTTTATTTGGGGGCTCTGTATTCTACTGGTCTGATCTCTATTTTAATGCATGTACTGTACTGTTTTGATTACTGTATCTTTGTAGTAAATTTTGAAATCAGGAAATGTGAGTCCTCCAATTTTGTTCTTCTCCTAGATTATTTTGCATATTTAGGGTCCTTGAGATTCCATATGAATTATAGAATGGATTTTCCTATTTCTACCAAAAATTTCATTGGGATTTTGGTAGAAATACAACCTACAGATTTCACTGAACCTGTAGGTTTCTTTGGGTACTATTGACATCTTAACAATATTAAGTCTTCTAATCCCTGATTATAGGTGTCTTTTCATTTATTTGTCTGCTTTAATTTACTCAGCAATGATTAGTAGTTTTCTATGTACAAGTCTTTTATCTCCTTGGTTAAGTTAATTTCTAAGTATTTTATTAATTGTAATGCTATTGTAAATGAAATTTTTAAAAAATTTCTTTTTCTGATTGTTCATTGATAGCTTATAGAAATGCAACTGATTTTTGTTTATTTTTGTATCCTGCTTGCTACCTTGCTGGATTTGTTTATTTCTAACAGTTTTTGTGAACTCTTCAGGGTTTTTTTACATATAAGATTGTGTCATCTGTGAACAAAGATAACTTTACTACTCTCTTTCCAACTGGGTGACTTTTACTTCTTTTTCTCACCTAATTGCTCTGGCTAAAACTTCTAAAACTATGTTGACTATTAATAGAAGTGTGAAAGCAAGTATTCTTATCTTGTTACTGATCTTACAGGTTAAATTTTCAGTTCAACATTATGATGTCATCTGTGGGTTTTTCATATGTGGTCTTTTATTATGTTGAAGTGGTTTCCTTTTGTTCCTAGTTTTCTGAGTGTTTTTACTATAAAATTGTATTGAAATTTATAAAATGCTTTTTCAGTGTCTATCGAGATGATGATATTTTCTCTCCCTTCATTCTGTTGATGTGGTGTATTACACTGATTCATTTCCAAGTGTTGGAGTATCTTTGCAACCGAGGAATCAGTCCCACTTGGTTATGGTGTGTAATCACTTTAATATGCTGCTGAATTCAGTTTTCTAGAATTTTGTTGAGGATATTTGCATCAATGCTCATAAGCTATATTGGTCTGTAGACTTGTTTTCTTTTAATGTCTTTGTCTGGCTTTGGTATTAGGGCAGTGCTGGCCTCATAGAATGAATTAGAATGTGTTACCTCCTGTTTAATTTTTTGGAAGAGTTTCGGGTGAATTGGTGTTTGTTCTTCTTTAAATGTTTGGTAGAATTAACCAGTGAAGCCATCAAGTGCAGTGTTTTTCTTTGTCAAAAGGTTTTGATTACTGATTCAATCTCCTTATTAGTTTATATCCATTTAGATTTTCTATTTCTTTATGATTTAGGCTTTAGGTATATTTCTAGAACTTTGCACAGTTCGTCTAGGTTACCCAATTGTTGGCATGCAATTGTTCATAATACTTTCTTATAATCTTTTTTTTTATTTCCATGGATTTGGTAGTAATATACCCAGTTTGGTTTCTGATTTTAGTTATTTTAGAGAAAACATGATATCTTATAAAATATTTGGCCAGATAGGATTTTCAACAGGGCAAGAAACTGAAAAGAGAGAATAAGAAAAATTGGATCTGAATTTTTGTTTGAACTCAGGCAATATTGTGATGGGCATCCCCAACCTGTATCCAGGTACATGTCCCAAAACAGGTGTCTTTGAACCCAAAAGTGAGCTGGTTCAAAGGTCAGTGTTGTTCATGATCTCTGTGTCATTGTGTTCAGCTTTTGTCACTAAAATAATGTGACCTGAAGTGATGGCTTCCCACACCCCCCACCGCCCAGTATTATTTTCTTAAGTATTTTGGAGCCAAAGTACATGGTTGAGACAACCCATGAGGCTCCCTGGCTAGATTACTGGTTATTCTTGAGAGAGGAAGAAATGAAGGAGACCTCAATTTTTCCTTTCTTTTCTCCACAGATCCCCATTTTTGTCTCCTGTTTGTACTTCACAGAGGACTAAGAAGGCATCGGTGAAATTTCTAATAAACACGCAATATTTACTAAATCAAAAGTTTCATAACTCAACATTCAAAGAAGTCTTATTGTATTGCTTGTTTATACTGCCCCCTACCTTTTACCATAACCAAAGCTGTTTTTTTCCAAATTTAAATGAAATTTACTCCTCATAGGATTTCAGGTTGAAACTGGATTCAGAAGCCAGAAGGACTTAGAAGTATGTGCTTTAAGTGCTACATAATGTATCTACTTTTTAAAATGGATATTCCATAGTATTCAAAGCCAGTTACATAAAACAAATTGCAACACATTTCCTCAAGCAACCACTGAAGGATCATACCAAATGAACTTAATAATTATGTTTTACATTTTTTAATGAGCAATAAGGAATGTGCCCTCATGGTCCAATTTATCAGAAAAACTTTTGCAGGTAAACTTCATACCAGCTTCCCCTAGTAAAGAACACATTTTCTTTTTCCTTTTTAAAGCATCAAAGTTTATCCCTTCCACTTTTTTTTTTTTTTTTTTTTAAGCTCTTTCAGGTGGTGGAAGGTCTGAGGATCATTTGCACTAATTATTTTTAGTTCTTCCTCACATAACACCTGAAGAGGACATTCTATTTATGGGAACCAAATTACTTAGAAATATTTCCAAGCTCTTTAAGCAGAGGTCAGTACACACATTAGCTAGGGGCAAAAGGAATATTCAAGCTCAGGCATCCCTTTTGAATTCACAGCTGGGATTTATGCAGCTCCATGCTGTTGGCCTGGTCCCCTTGGTTACCCTCCACCTTGCTCATAATATCCAGACAGCATGTCAGGGCCCATCGCATCTCCACATATCAATAAATGTTTGTGGAGGATCAGCTGTTCCCATGGTACCTGGGCTCCGGGATTTGTGTTGGAATGTGCAGTGTTTCCCAGACTCTGGGTTCTCAGCAACTGCTCCTATACAATCTTGATTCTCCGCACCTACTGAGTCTTTCTAGGATTTCATGATGTTGCTCTGACATTTTCACACTCCGGGTCCTAACTCCCGATTACAGGCTGTAGGGATTAAGAAATTCCTCCCTGAGACTTGCCTGCACTTGCCTTAATAGGCCATTTGTTCTCTGTTTTTTTGTTTTTTTTCCATCTCCTTTAGGGTAATTTTCAAAGGAGCTCTCCTTATCACTTTCCTCATTCTAAATCTTTGCGATAAAACTTTCAGAATTGTGCTACTTCCACCGGAGAAAAGATAGAAGTTTATTAACTTGGTGGGAAAGACCCCTTTTCTATGTTTTTCATCTTATTTTCCTGGCTAGGTGTTTAATATCATATAAAAATCCCAAACTGGATGGCCATACATCTCATATAACAATATAGTTTGGAAATGTTTTTGAATAAAAATAAAATGATTACAAACTCCCCTGTAAGTTAAGTGATGCCTAAATAGTAAGACATTTGAAATAAGCATTTTATTTACAAAAAGCAAAATTGCTGACCTCGACTTGTGAATAAGCTTAAGGAAATGTTTACTTATATAAAAATATTTAACTTCTTAACTTTGAAAAAATTGTATTAATATGTTGTGTGAGGGCTCTTTGGTTTAAGTCTGAAATGTGGATTCAGAAAAGAGAAATAAACAAAGAAGAAAATTTGGGGAAAAAGTGAATTTTAACAGAATTAACTTGGAAACTGCTGAAAATACAGATTCCTGGTTTGTACCCTTGATAGGGTAGATTCACTTAAAAGGAAAATAAGACAAAACAAAGCGAAAACCCGAGATTCCAAGATAAATTTGAGTTTCCAATAAACTATGAGTTTCTCAAATATTATGGAACATAGTTGGACTAAAATTTATTTGCTGTTTATCTGCAATTCAAACTTACTTGGGTATCTTGTATTTTGTCAATAAGCTTTAATTATTGGAGATTTCAATTCAGTTGTGGTGAGTGGGGGACCAAATGGCTGTACTTTTTAAAAAGCTAAGTTCTGCATGAATTCTGATGAGAAGCCAGGCTTGGAAACCTGAGATTATCATCTCAAGACAGAACACACACGCACACCCCTGTGAAAGAGACGAAACTTTGGTCCCAAAGTCTGTGTTTCTGGTAGATTCATACTGTAAATGGAGAAAAAATATTAATCTGAACTGAACAGAGAAACCAAAATATATCTGATCTTGCCACTAGTGATCCTCTGGCATGGGTGGTAAAAATACTCAGGCATTTTCCACATTATAGGCTGAGATACAGACTCATAGAATTATCATCATCATCATCATTATTGATTTGGCTGGCTAGCTTGAATTTTTTTAATCAAATATGGTTGGTTGTGATTGGATGTTCTTATTAACTTTTGTGATTGACCATGAGGTACAAGTAAAACCTAAAATATTATATGTGATCAACTAGCTTTTGAAAACAGAATATGATATACCACAATAAATCTAAACTGACATTAATTAGTTCATTTAATTCATTCATTATACATCTATTAAGTGTTTGGTATGTTGAAGTGCTGGGGGAAAATGATAAAAGAAATAGAGCCCCAGCTCTCCAGGCACCTAGATCAGTGGTTTAGGATCACGACGGTTTCCAGCAGGACTTGAAGTTTCTCATGATGTGCTGATCGGCATAGAGATTTATATGCAAAATGCTCAAGCAGACTGCCTGGTTTAACAGGGCTTACAACATTAAAAAAAAACAACAAAACAAAAAAACCTTTACAGTTTAAAATATAGTAGCCTCAATATAAAGCTTCATAAAGGAGAAATCCCTCTTATGTACTACTGAGGCCACATGGTTTGGTAAGAGGAAGATTTAACATTAGAGCTCTTTGTACTTACTGGATTTATTTAATTAAGGACTAGTTACAGTATTCAGTACTACATAATGTGCTTCTATTGGTCATTGTCTAATGAAACTTTTTCTGGATTCGTTTTTTTCTGTTAGAGTATCCACTGTAATAAGGAAGGGCTATGCTATGTGACATGAATTACACTCATCATGCAGGTGGGGGAACTTCAGGTCCCTTAGTGTAGAATATCCAGCTCACTTCCCAACTATTTCATCAAGTCTTTCTGACAATGGTCACCCACTGTGAACTCTCCTTTTCCAAAGATCCATAGTACTTTCCACTGGACTAGCTACTTTACTGTTCCAAAAATCTCATCATAATGTTTAAGTCTGGTAGTTCAATAATATTGGGAGGGGGGTGAAGAGGAAAGCGCAATGTCATGGACTCATTGAGAATTCCCCACAGTGCCTCCCTGATCTAGACATGGCCCGTAAGGCTTTTATTACCTGGTTGTTTGACCTGGAAGTCACTTTGAAGATCACAACACAGAAATAAGCCTGTGGACAGCAGGTGCCTTCACAGCACCATGGGTGTGCCTTGAGAAACAGCTTAATAAAGGGTGCAACCTCAATGTGCCAGGATGAGTGAGGATTTAGGGGTAATTATTCTTTCTGGTTCACTGGAAAATGTCTTTCTGAAAATTAAATCTACTACAATATGAAAGTTGTTTCGCTTTGGATTCTGGTTTGCACAAAGAGGACTAAAGCAGAACACCTGCTCTCAAGGATCAGAGCATTCAGGTGAGGAGTTAAGGCAAATGTGAATGAAAATTTAATTAATTTAATTAGAGTTAATTAGGCAGCATGGGAAGACGATTTCTTGCCTCCAAAGTGGAGCTATTAAAGGTTAGCTTCCCATTTTCTACAGAAGCTTATTTCTATGCCCCAGTAAATAAAAAATGGTAAATGTAATTGGGTCATTCTTTTGATATAGTATCTTGTGGTATATTAGGTCAATAATAATAATAATGATAAAATGATAACAGCCACTTACGGAGTGCTTAATATTTTCCAGGCAGTCTTATAAGAACTTTTTATAAGTTAAGAATTTAATCTTTCCAACAACCCTATGAGCTAGGAGCTATTAACCCCATCTTACGGAAAAAGAGAGATTAATATAACGTGGCTTGCCCAAGTTCACACAGCCATTAGGTGCCTGAGCCAAGCTGGCTCTAAAGCCCATGCTTAACAATGATTTTACTCTACCTTTTTTGCTTCTACATATCGACTCTTATTGTGCCTTCTAAAAATATAAATTCCAGAAAAATGTTCCTCTTCTTTTGTCCTTTTATGTTACAGTCTATTGAAAGGAAAAACATCTGGTTAGTAGATGGTTCTTACAAGAGAGGCTCTGTTTCTAGGTAATTGAAGTTTTACATTGGTGAGGCTGAGAAAGTACGTAGGCAAGGTCAGTTTATAAGAGGTGGAAGCAAAAGCAAAACAAACATTAATGTCCCCTGACAGTCCATAGGCAACAGGAGAGGATTTCTGGGACGTCAGATGAGAGTATAGCTCCTTGGAGAGAAATACACCATCTCAGTAGGAAAGAGGCATTTCTTTGTGAGGAGCCCAGGTGATTTTGTGTGGAGGCACTATTCAGTTAACAACAAATAGGGGAAGCAGTGAGCTGTCTTGAGCTTTGTAACATCTGTTATAACTGCACCTGCCTCAAAGATTTTCTGGTTCCTATTCCCGAGAGAAAGTCAGTCAGCAGGAAATGAGGCAAGTGCACAATGACTTTATATTAAAAAGGATGGCTTTTAACTACTCCTTGGGCATAATTCCTGACAATATTACATATTCCCCTTTTTGTCGATAATATTTTACAAGGCAGTGATTTGTAAAGTGAAAGATAGCGGAGAAGAAAGGGACCCATGCTTGGTAACAGTTTTTATGGAGCACAGAAATGTCATAGGGCCACTGCTCATTTGGGTGACATCAATGCATCTGTCTGGTTAGACCTCACTCTGACTCAATGGTTAACACATGGAAACAAAGCGTATCCCTACTCACCAGAAGAAGTCAACGACTCACCACCTGTGTCCTTTTCTTTCTCTAATTCAGTGGTTCTCAAAATTCAGAGTGAATCAGGATCACCTGGTAGACTTGTGTAAACACAAATGCCCAGACATTCTGACTCAGTGTGTCTGGCGTGGTGCACAGGAATCTGTATTTCTGCAAGTCTCCACGTGCTTCTGATGTTGCAGGCCTGGGGACTGCATTTGAGAAATCTTGCTCTAACAGATTTCAATAGAAATCCCCGTGCTTATTATTCTCTCTCATCAAGATCATCCCGTTCCTAGAGACTTTCATTTTGTCTTCCTATCAGTACCAGTGAGCAGAATCTCCCTCTCACTTTCTTCTGTATCAGAGCCCCAGTGGCAGCCCCAACGCACCTCTTCAACTTTGAAGAAATTAATTAAGTTACAGTCAAGGGGTCTCAGAAAGAAGTCGCTCGAGATAGTATTAACACAGGCTAGTCCAGAGCATTTCCCCAAAGGTTTGACTACATTCTACATTGGGCATAGTGTTTTAAATCAATTTTTCTGCAGTCAGACTAACGGATGAAATGCTAACTTTGTCCATTATTATTACACACGACCCTGGAAAAGTACAGTAGTCCGCCCTTGTCCTCAGTTTTACATTCTACAGTTTCAGTTATTCATGGTTAACAGTGGTCTGAATATGCTAAATGAAAAATTCCAGAAATAAACAATTCATAAGTTTTAAATTACATGCCATTCTGAACGGTGTGATGAAATAGCGCACTGCTCTGCTCCGTCCCACCCCAGATTGGAATCATCCCTTTGTCCAGAGTATCT
This sequence comes from Indri indri, assembly GCA_004363605.1. NCBI lineage: Eukaryota > Metazoa > Chordata > Mammalia > Primates > Indriidae > Indri > Indri indri. The sequence goes on from RJWJ010009481.1 coordinate 27,275, forward strand.
AAGCTGTAGAGGCTCCCTGACTGTTAGTCGTGAACACCTTTGGCTCCTGACATTCAACCATCAACATTGTCATGGCTGGATGACCCGGGATCACCCAATGATCCTCCTACTGACATGTCCTCGGAAGGTCAATTGGAGCCTAACGCCTACACCACTCACCTCACTTCATCTTATCACGTAGGTGGTGTACCCCTCACATCATCACAAGGAGGGTGAGTACAGTACGATAAGATACTTTGAGAGAGAGTGCAAGACCACACACACATAACTTTTACTACAGTGTTCTGTTGTAATTGTCCTATTTTATTATTAGTTTTTGTTAATTTGTTACTGTGACTTTAATATATAAGTTAAGTTTTTATCATACTTATGGATAGCATATACATAGAGTTTGGTACTGTACCTTTTTCAAGGCATCTCCTGGGGATAAGAAGGAACTGCTGTACCCAAACTTTCTATGCTTTATGTGAGGAGCACATAAGAACATTGACACACAGCAAGCTACTTAACAAAAATAGTGGTTATAGCCAGGAACTCCCTGAGGTATACTATGTGCAGCATCATTTAAAGAAGTGAAAAGCAAGAATATAATCTCTATATGTAAAATTGTTATTGCATTACTACATTATAATTATAGTATTTACTATATTAATTATACTAATTTAATGTTTACATACTTTTAAAGTAAAATATCTATATGTAATATAGACATAATATTTTAATTATTTAAGTATTTAAGCAAGGTATATTTGTTATATTAATAAAATGCATGTAGTCATGCACTGCATAATGACATTTTGGTCAATAAATGGACCACATATATGACAGTGTTCACATAAGATTATAAATGCAATATTTTTACTGTATCTTTTTATGTTTATACATGTTTAGATACAATAACACTTACCAGTATGTTACAATTGCCTGCAGTATTCAGTATAGTAACATGCTACTCAGGTTTGTAGCCTAGGAATAACAGGCTATGCCATATAGCCCAGGTGTGTAGTAGGCTATACCATCTAAGTTTGTGTAAGAACACTCTATGATGTTTACACAGTGACAAACTCACCTAGTGATGCATTTCTCAGGATGTATCCCTGTTATTAAGTGATGCATTCCTGTATTATACTAATATAATACATATAATTTGTTGATATTTAATATCTCATCAGATATCAATATATCATGTTTACTATATTAGCTATTTATTAAATATGTACAATATCACATAATACATAATTAAACATATTAGAATAATATATTAATTGCATTCATATTAACATATGCAAAAATCATTTAAAAAGTAAAATATCTAAATGCAAGGTATACACAAAGTATATTAAATATTATATATACCAATTATATTCATATTAATATAAGAAATTATTGAAAGGTATAATATCTAAATATAAGATATATAAAACATGTAATATAGCATTGTATTACATATTGCATATATAATATTATGTTTATTATTTCTAAAAAGTTACTTGTTTTATTATTCATGTTTTAATCTGAATGTGCCACATTAGCATTATTGGAGCTATTGTGTTGACAACTTAAATCAACAAATGATTCTGGATAATGGAAAATTTCCTGTGTTTCTCAGTACATTAAAGAATGAAAACTATAGTCTTGGGGGTCTTGGCTATTCAGTGCTTTTCTTTAAATGTGTGTTTTAAAAGGGAGTAATCATTAACACTACTTTTCACTTCTAAGGTGGTATATTAACTTCAAAGGTGTTAAAAATTTGATAATATGTTACTTAATGGAATATTCTCTGGGGTCATTTACATTGTTGCAAATGACAGGAATTCCTTCTTCTTAAAGGCTGAGTAGTTTTCCATTGTGTATATATGCCACATTTTCTTTAACCATTCATTGGTCGATGAACACTTAGGTTGGTCTCATATCTTGGCTATTGTGAATACTGCTGCAATGAACCTGGGAGTGCAGATATCTCTTCAGCATACTGATTTCATTTCCTTTGGATATATACCCAGTAGAGGGATTGCTGGATCCCATGGTAGCTCCTTTTTTAATTTTTTGAGAAACCTCCATGTTGTCTTCCATAGTGGCTGTACTAACTTATATTTTCACCAACAGTGTGCAAATGTTTCATTTTCTCCACATCCATGTCAACACTTATCTTTTGCCTTTTTGATGACTTCCATTCCAACAGGCGTGAGATTTTATCTCATTGTGGTTTTAATTTATAAGAGAGCAGATTTTCAGTGCTCTCACTACAAAAACATGAAAGTATGTGAAGTAATGCATACGATAAATGCCTCAATTTAGCCATTCAGTCATGTACACATTTTAAAATGACAGGTAATATACAATAAATATGTACAATTTTAATTTGTCAATTAAAATAAAGAAATTAAAAAGGAAAGAATGGATCATATTTTCAATGCTCTTCTTGAAGAAAGCAGGTCAGCCTGATAGGAATTATTCAAAGGCTTCTAGAATGTGTGGCTGTTCTAGCTATCTTCCCTGTCTTAAGACCATGGTGCCTGGAATTCCATCATGCCAGCATCATGGTTTGATCACTATGGTTATTCTCCTTCTAAGGAGTAGCCCTCTTTAAAATGCTTCTGTTTCTAAGAGGATACCTTCTTGTGAGTCCCATTATCAGGGTCATTTTCTGATGCCCTGTGAAAGTTTGGGTTATTTGTAGTTTAGAGCCCCTGAAAATACAAGAGCAGGAAGACAGAGGCAAATGCTTCCTGCTTCCAGCTTCTATATGGTTCCCGCTGAGAAAGAAAAATCAACATTGAGATCCTTATTAAGTTTGTCTTATTCTTTAATATTTTGCCAAACTAAAGGCTGATATTATCATCAATTATATGTTCCTAGCAAGACTTGTGACTGATGGAAATGAATCCAAAGGCATGTGCTAATGAATACTGAACCAATTATTAATTATCATGCCCTATGGAAAAAACCATACACACAGATAATTTTGCCTGTTTATGAATAGTGGCGGATTTAAACTTGGCTCTACTGAAATCTCCAAGCCTTTTAAATGGGCAACCATCTAAAATCAAATACACAGTGATGATTATAATAATCCCTTCCATTTGTCCAAAGCCTGATGGTATGCAAAGACTTTCCTGGGCATTTTTAGATGTTATTAAGAATGTTCTCTCATTTAAGATTTAGCCTAGACCAACCCTGACTTGTAGCAAGCAATTAATAGCCTTATTTGACCTAGGGAGAAACCAATGATACAGGAAGTTAACGAAATAGCATAAGGTCGCACAGCTAATGGACTATAGATCCAAGACTAAAATGTACCTATTTGCTGCCAGCATACCTTCCACCCACTGCACTCTTTGGAAGATGTTCTGGGGCAGGGAATAAATAGTAAGTGGTGCCTGAGATCTGCAGAGCCATTTTCTGAGTTTGAATTGGGAGAAAAGTTTGGAGTATAGCCAGATGTTCTTCTCTCTGGATGATTTTTATTCCCTGTCTCCCTCCATTACTGGTTAATCACACTCACCCCACCCCAATTCATACGTTAAAGTCCAAAAGTGCAGTACCTCAGAATGTAAGGTATTTGACGTTAAGGTTCTTAAAGAGGGATTAAGTTAACATGAGGCCATTAAGGTAAGGCCCTAATCCAATATGACCAGTGTCTTTATGAGAAAAGGAGGAGGTGCCAGAGGGGCACACACAGGGGGATGGCTGCCGTGCAGGGGCAAGGAGAGGACAGCCTCCTGCCAGCCAACAAGAGGGTCTCAGACACAGACCCTTCCCATATGGCCCTCAGAGAAAACCAACCCTACTGGTCCCTTAATATTGGACTTCCAGCCTCCAGAACTGCGAGAACGTAAATTTCTGTTGTTTATGCCACCCAGTCTGTGGTATTTTGTTACGGTAGCCAAAGCAAACTTATATAGTTCCTAATACAGCCTCTTTGAACTACTCACCTGGAAGAAATAATGAGAAGGCAACTTTGGGAAACATTTATGCAGAGAAGCCAGTCTTTAAAATTTTCGCTCCTGGGGAGTTGACCTTCCTGTCCCTGTGAAAATGTCTTGCTGCTTATTTAAAATGGGGGGCTGTTATGGTGGCCTGTCGTGCCTGAGCTAAAGGTTTTCTGTAACCATCTGCAGATGCCATAAACTGAGCTTTTTTATTCTGTACTGGCAGGTCCCGCCTGCCTTCCCTCTTCCTTCATCCCCTTGCCTTTCTCTGTTTTCCTCACTCTGTCCTCTGTTCTTCTCCAGCTTCTCTCCCTCCTCACCCCATCCACTCTCTCCTCTTTCTCACACATCCCTCTTCTCTGATCTTTCTCATCTTCTCTCCCCCTGTCCTGTGTTTTCTCCCATCTTTCATCTCCCCTTCTCACCCCACCTTTCCTCTCTCATCTCAAAACAGTTTCTTTACAAAAGACATTTTCACTCCTTTTTACCTGAATGCAAACATTTTTCAATACAAAATATCCCATGAGATGTCTTCTTTGAATTCAACAGGTTTTTAGACAAAATAAATGGCTTAACCAACTCCTACTGTAATGGCACCAGAGAATAGATGTGGAAGCACGCTGGGGTTCGTGCAAGGTTTTCCATGTCCTCAAATTTATACTGCCAAGCTGACATCAACTCGATCAATTCAACAGTCCTCCTGCAGCCAGTTGAGTTAAAACTTCCTTGAGATTCCTGGACTGTTTCAGAAAACTGTATTTAAAATAGCCTAAGTCGGCGGATGTGGAAGAAGGAAGTGTCGCCTGGCAGATGTGACTGTGTGAACAAGTCAGATGTGAACAGTGATTCTTGAACCTACTGGTATAGGATTGAGCCAGAATTTGAAGGTTAAAACTCAGGCTGTTGGCACACCTCATATCTTAGGTACATTATTGTTTCTCCAAAGCATATCTGGCCATATTAATGTGAGATTTACAAAATGGAAATCTCTCAACATAACGAGATCAACATTGCAGAATTCCCAATTCTGTTTGGGAAACAAACGGTGAAGAACAATCTCGGCCTGTAGCAAAATGTAGCATTTTCAACTCTCCATGCCAACATTTTGAATTTTACTCTATATACAAAATAGCATACTTAAAATCCATAAAAAGAATTCTTAAATTACAGGAGAAATATGGCTTAACACTTCTCCTCTAGCCCAAAGAAAATAATTGGTATCCCAATAAAGTCATTATTAAAAGTAATGGATGGGAAAGGCCTGGAAAAACCATTTTTGAACATTTCAAAACAGGACAAAACAGGAAAATGTCTGGTTTCACAGCGTTATTTAACAAACACACACTGTCTGTTCAGGGTGCACCTCCTCAGTCATGAATTAGACATCGTCTCATGGTGCCCCTTCTTCTAATCATGGTCAAATCCATGACTTGCAGGTGTGGTTTCAGGAAGAAAAAAATGGAAAAAAAAAAAAAAAAAAAGAACCAGAGAAGCTTTCTACAGTTTTAAATGCCACAGGTAATAATTACCAGGTTTATCCTGAGTAGCAGGTGAATAAGAAAAGGCAAAGTTGCATGCGATTCTCAGACCTGTAGAATGTACCTTTGCCGAAAGCAAATAGCAAGAATCCTGCTGTTTTGATGGGAATTGGGTGATGCCTCTCACGCAAGTTATACAAAGCATTAGGGAATGCCCTAGGTTAAATTTTGAAGTCATGGAAATGGACCATCATTTATTTCTAGCTGTATGTATTTCCATGTATGATTCCAATCTAGATCTCCATGGTCCTTTTTATCTTCTCTCTTTCTCTACTCACATATGTAAATTTGCTTTCATAAGTATTGGTATCTATATATCTGTGTTGAATTTTATAAAATATGAATTTCAGAAATGGGAGGTTTGGAAATATGAATAAAGGAGATTTCATGAGAGCAGTAAATAGAGCAAAAACATGCCGTAGATTACCTTGAGACTGCCTGATTCAAATATCTGCCCACTGTTGCTGCAAATACACTTGTTCACTATTGGTCTTGCTTCAATTCTAAAGGTCGTGATGGAAAAAAGATCACTGAGCAATCTAGAGTGATGTAGACGAATCATGTCTCACCGTTATTTCATCTGCGCATGTTTCTTTATTCGTATCACAATGTCAATGAGCTTTCCTTCTGTATCTATAGCACTAAGTTACACTTGGACAGTTGAATGGAAAACATTTCTCTGTCAAAGATTTGCTTCAAATCCTGACTCAATATGGTCTAAGCCTTGCGTGCCTCAGTTTATTTACTCTTTTCCCAAATGGCCACATTAGGCCAGGTGATATCTAAGTTCATTTACAAACGTAACCATTTTGTGAAACTCATTCGGATCGATTTTATTCTACAATAGCCTTGGTATAGGAGCAAGGGAGGAAACCCACACAATGTAACAAAGCAAACATGAAGTTGCCTTTATCTCTCTTCCTGGTTGCACCACCATGAGGATTTTGATTTGCCTCTTCAGGGCATGTGACACAGAGAGAACAGGCAGAAAACAAGGGTGAGACCAGTACAGAGCTTGTAAACCAACAGGTATTTTCAATTTTTTCAAGCGTTTACAAGGCTAATATAAATAGAAGCTTATTCAAACTGATGATAGTTGCAGGAATCCGTTATTCAGGTTTAGTATATTCTATGGCACATTTTTCGGGCCTTTGTTTAACATCCTTCTCTATCAAATTTTGACCATTTAGTCATTTGGAATATCATGCATTCTAATCCCAAGAGGCAGGGAAGTGAGAGGTACACAATATACATTATGTAGATACAACAGCTAGTATGTTTGTGTGTGTGTGTATACATATGCAGTATATATGTAGTGATGTAGTGTGTGTATACACACACACTGTATAGATACTTAGAACTCCTAGTTAGCCTCTAAAACTTTAAGAGAAAATGTCAGAATAAATACACATACGGAGTTTGAGGGCTTAGCACATGCTTTTCTGCCTACATACTTAAATTTCCAAACATTTTTCACATTCATTATTCTTTAGCTAGTTGTTGAGTCTGTGGAATATCTGCTTTTGTCTGCATGTAAGGTAAGAAGATTGCTACTTGGGAATAGAATAGACTGGTTTTGGAATTATAGGTGACTCCTTTTCTGCTTGCTAGGAAATTTGTTTCATTAGGATTTTGTATAAATCTTTCTGAACCAGATTGCCCCCTCTTGAAGGATCTTTGTCAGTAGTAAGAGGGAAGAATCCCCTGGGATGTTCAAAACGCTGGTGATACTCTGAAACAAAGAGTGGTTAGAAAGTCTGGATACAAGTTGCAGATTTAGAAACCAAAACAGAGTAAGCCAGGAGAGAAGTTTAGCTTTGATTCAGTAAAAATTAAACCAGGAGTTTTTAAGAAAGTGGATAGAATAAAGGAAACCATGATCCAGGAACTCACTGGAGTGCGAATTGGCATAAGGAGAAACTAACGTCTGGTGCTGTTATAATACTCAGGAAGCTATTATAATAATACAGGAGAAGAGTGAATGACCACAATGTTGAGGGAAAAATAGATCTGCAGAAGATTATTGATAAAGTGTACGTCTGAAATCAGCTGGTCCCGCGATTTCCACAATCATCTGGAAAGTTTTAATCATAGTATACACATCTGTGTCCTGCTCACTCCTGCCACTGAAAATTCTAGGTCAACAGTTCATTTTATAGATAAAGACACAATGACTCTGAGAGGTTAAGTGACTTTCTACAAATCGAAGTGATGCTTATGAACATACTAGGAGCAGCATTAAAAACATTTGCATTGAACCACCCTGGGATACACCAGAAACCCTTTTTTTTGGAGATAGAGGGTGTTTTCTTTTAAAATCAGAACGTGTTTTCTTTTAAAATCAGAACTGGGGAGCCGTTTGAATCTCCCTGTATTATTTCTAAATCCTAGGGAGTTCAGCACTATCACTTGCTTCCCTTTCAAAATACACCCACATGTCACCTGCATTTGCACATCCACGTCACTCAAAAATTGAAGGTTTGAACTCGGCTTCTATTTAGCAAAACACATTTAGCAAAACACAGTTCTTCCCAATAGCGTCTCTTCTGGTCTTTGGGAATGTTGGACATCTTTCTTTACTCAATTGAATTAGTTTCTTCCCTCTAGCTCTTTGAAGGATACATATTTCTATATTTTCTATTTGGGCCCTTTTTCATATTTCCATGAAAATTTAGTCAATCCTTTATTATCGATATTTAGGAAACCTCAAATGCTTCTTCCAAACACAGCCTGACAGAGCTTTGGTCCCAAGCAAATTTCAGGTGGCTGTGGCCTAAATGTTACATATCATCTGAATGATTTGATTTACACACTAAACAGACTGTAAATGGAATCTTAAAGCCTTGTTAGAATATTGTCTGGGAACTCAGCTTTGTTACTGAGCCTGCAAAAGAAGTCCTGAACTGTTCCACAGGCATCCATCAGAATGGATTATTATTCAGTAAGAGAAGGTGCAGGTGTTACTTTGAAGAGTTGCAAACGGAGCCTTTGATACCAACAAGAGTGGTTTATTAGACATGCTTGTAGTTTGTGATTAAAAACACTTCATACTCTGATTTGCTAAACCCCTCCAGTATTTGGCTTCCAATTTGTTTTCTCACATATCCATGAAACAACCTCATGATCCCTGTAGTGAATATGTCCATCACCCCTGAAGTTTCCTTAGTCCCCTTGGTAATACTTTCCTTCTAGGTCTCTCCCCAAGCTCCCCAAAACTTCCTCCTATAAAGCAACCAGTGTTCTGTTTATTGTCTCTGTACATTAGTTAGCATTTCCTAAAACTTTATATAAATTGGATCACAGTATGTATTATTATTTTTAATCTCTCTTTTGCCTTATTAGCTGTCATTCTTTGTTTTCTTATTTTAGTGGTTGCTTTAGGGTTTATAGGAATATATCTTTACCTTCCAATCATTTTATACTACTTCACATATAGTATATAAATTTTATGATAGTTTACTTCTATTTCTCCCTCCTGTGCTTTATGCTATTACCATCACACATTTTACTTAAACATATATTATAAATCCAACATGTATATAGTTTTTTTGTTTAGGTAGTCGATATATTTCAAGAAATTTAATGAATAAGAAAAAGATCTTATATGTTTGCCCATGTATTTACTATTTGGGGTGCTCTTTTTCCTGTAGGTAGATTCATATTTCTATCTGGCCTTATTTTCCTTCTCCCTGAAGGGTTTCCTTTAACATTTCTTGCAGTGTAGATCTGCTGTTGATTGATTGGCAGTGTTATTTTCCACTGTCACTAGGAATCCACTGCATCTTCCCTTTTTAAAAGGGGGAGGGGGACAATCCCATTTGTACCTCTCCTCAGATGTGTGTTTCAGATGCAATTGAGCTAGTCTTGGATATTTGGTTCCCCAAATATGTTAGTCTCTATATTTACTCATCTTTTTCAGAATGGATTTGCCTATTTAATTTCCTTTGACTTTTCACATGGATTACCTATTAATGTTTATGGGATCAGTAATCATTTCTCTTTTTCCCTGTATGATATTGGTCATTTGTGTCATTTCCCTTTTTTGTGTGTATGTGTGATTAGCTTGACTAGAGATCAGTTTTATTGATCTTTGCAAAGACTCCACTTTTTGTATTGATTTTCTGCAGTGTTTTCCTATTTTGAATTTAATTAATTTTGCTAAAATGTTTATTTCCTTCATAATGCTTGCTTTAATTTAATTTGCTCATCTTTCTCTAGTTTCTTAAGATAGAAATGTAGATTATTTATCTAAAAATTTTTAACACATGCATTCAGTGATATGCATTTTGCTTTCTATACTACTTTAACTGTATTTCACAAATTTTGAGATACTGTATTTTCAACTCCATTTAATTCAAAATACTATTTTTCTTCAAACTTTAACTTTGATTTATGCATTGTTTAAAGTGTATTTTTTAAATTTTCACATGTTTTGGATTTTCTCAAATATCTTTGTTATCGATTTCTAATAATTCCATTATTAAGAGTGCACATATTGTGCTTTATATTTTTTATATTTGTTTTGTTTTATGGCCCAGAATAGGATTACCTTGGTAAATGATCTGTATGTACTTAAAAAATGTGTGTATTCTACTGTCGTGTGATGGAGAATTCTATAAATGCCAATTAGGTCAAGTTAGGTGATAATATTGTTCAGGTGATTTATATTCTTGCTGACTTCTTTGTCAACTTGTTTTATCTATTATTGATAAATGGTGTTGAAGACTCCAACTGTAGTTGTAGATTTGCCTATTTATCCTTCTGTGTTCATGGATTTTTGCCTCAAACTCTCTTTTTAAGTGTTTGCATGTCTACAATTGTATGTCTTCTTACAGAATTGACCTCTTTATCATAAAGTAATTTCTTAATTCCTGATAATCCTCCTTCTTCTGAAGTCTGCCTTCTCTGAAAGTGGCTACTCCAAGTTCTTCTGGTTAGTGTTTGCATGATATATTTTTCCCCATTCCCTAACTTATAAACTATCTAGATATTTACATAAAGTCATTTTTTAGTGGACAGTATGCAGTTAGGTCTTTTTTTGTATTTTCACTGTTTCATTTGTTTTGTTTTTATCCAATATGACAATCTCTGTCATTTAACAGGTATGTTTAGACTACTTGAATTTAAAGTAATCATTCATGTATTTGCATTAAAATTTATCATGTTGTTACCCATCATATATTTGTTACATTTGTTCATTATTTCATGCTTCCTCTTATTTTCTTTTCTGATTTAAATGAACTTTTTTCCATTTTATTTTCATTATTCATATAATTGTTACACCTCTTTTAAAACCTTTTTTAATGGTCATTCTAGAGTTTACAATATACATTTTTTAAATGTTGTGAGTCAATTTTTAAATAATATTATATCACATTACACATAGTAAAAGTATCTTATAACAGTATATTCCCAATATATCCTTCCCATTCTTTATATCAGTGTTGTCGTACATTTCACTTTTATACACACTTAAATACTCAATCCATTGTTACAAATATTTTTTTAAGTAAGAACATTTTAGAGTGATTAAAAGTAAGACAAGAAGGTTGTGTTTTACTTTCATTCATTCAATTCCCAACATTCTTCATTTCTTTATGTGTATTTAAGTTTCTGACCTTAATCATATTCCTTCTGCCTGAAGAACGTCTTTTAATATTTAATATTTGTCATAGGGAAGGTCTGCTGTCCATGAATTCCCCAAGTTTTTGTTTGCTGGCAAAGTCTTCACAGGCCATTTTCGCTGGGTATATAATTCTGAGTTGACAACCCCCATCCCCCAACACTTCAAAGTTATCATGCTATTATTTTCTTGTTAGCATGATTTCTGATGAGAAATCTTCTATAACTCTTATCCCTGTGTCTCTGTAGGTTAATTACCTTCTTTCCTCTGACTTCCCTTAAGATTTGCTCTATTTATTTGGTTTTCTGCAATTTAAATAATATGTGCCCCCATTTGGTGTTTTGAATATTTATTCTACTTGGATTCCTGGTTTGCTGTCATTCATTTTGGAAATTTATGTACATTATTTGTTCAGATATATCATCTGCTTTGTTCTTTCTTCTCCTTATGGCATTCCAATTATCCATATTTTATGTCATTTGATATTGTCCCACAGCTCTTGCATGCTCTGTTCTTCCTTTTTATTTTCTTCCACACTTTACATTTTGTGTTTCAGCTTGTGTAATTTTTATTGCTTTTCTTTTAAACTTACTGATTCTTCTTCAGTTCTGTCAAATCTACTAATGAGTCCTTCAAAGGTCTTCCTCTTTTCTCTTATGGAATTTTATATTCCTAACATTTCCATTTGATTCTTTCTTATAGTTTCCATCTCTTTGCTGAAATTAGCTTTCTGACTTTGCATGTTGGCTATCTTTTCATTGAGCCTTGACATATCTGAGTCCGATTGTAATGATTGCTTTGTCTTTTCAGAGTGTGTATTTATTGCCTTTTGATATGTCTTGTAACTTTGGTTGGAAAGTGGACATATCATATGATGCCATAGGTAATGAGGTAAATAGGGTGTCGATGTGGCTATTTATGTTACCTATCCAGAAGTTGGGCAGCATTTGATGTTTGTTGTTCCTATAGTTACCAGTGTGCAGAATTGTCATTGATATGCATAACAGAGACTTCTAATTTTTCTAGTGAACTTCCTTCCTCTTGGCTCTTTACTTTGTACTCCTATTCAGAAAGTCTATCTCATACGACTCTTCCAGGTAACATCCATTGTTTATATTACTGGTAATTTGTTAATGCAGGATATAGAGAAGAGGACCATTCTTAATGTCTGATTAAATTTCAGTGTCTGGTGTCTATGGTGGGCCTTTTTTCTTGGGGGTGTGCCCCTTATAAATGATTCTATAAGCTTCAATTTATCAAAATTAGGGTGGTTCTTTCTGGCATAATGGCATGGATCTCTCATGGAATAGCCTCTCTACTCCATCTGGAATTATCCTAGTTTGGATTTTTCTCCTAAAGAGAGCTAACTTTAATTACATAGAATATTATGAATATGGTCTGACCAAAGTAGAACTCCATAAGATTGGTCCATCTTGGGGCACAGGCACCAAATTTCCATGGGTAAAATTCAATTTGAACTGGCATTAATAATTATGTTAGTTTTACCATTTATAAGGCTTATAGGTTACTGAAATTTCTTGATGATTGGCTCTTAAACTATTGAAGTAATGAGAAATCTATTTTGAAAAAATTTTTACAAGTGACATTTTTAACTAAATTTGCTATTTTGCATTTAACTCTTAAATTCCTTCTTATATGGGGGACAGCATTCTTTATTGTCAAGACTATTTTAAATATATAATTTAAATTATACAAAGTATCAGCTAACTCTCATCTATACATTTGATAAACATTTCATCAACTTTATTATCACAGTTGTTGAAAAATAATATATACAACAGGATAAAGATAGAAGCACAGAATTTTTCACCCAGGTTGTCATGGAGCCATTAATCAACACTCTGTGCATTAGTTGTTAACCTGTACGAATTCATATAATTCATCTAGAAACGAGCTCAATTTCACTATTGTAGCTACCAATGTCACCTGAAAGCTGCTAGGTGCTTCTTTGATGTAGTTTTTAAAAAATTACTGCTACATTTTCACAACTCTATGCTTAGTTCCTAGAAAATCTATGTTGACTTAAACTGATTACAGTAATTTTTTGAAAATTCTTATATTGTACTTTTAATAATCTCTTTTGGAAAATTACCCATATATTTAATTTACTAATCTCTAGTCTGTGGAATTCATACTTCCCTTCCTCCCTCCCTTCCTTCCTTCCTTCATCTTCTTTCTTCCTCTTTCTTTTAATTTGATATTTACTACACTAAAGACTATTGGCGACTTTGCTATTGTATTATTAATATATTTTTGAGAAATTAGCAAGTGTTTTGAGATGGCATCTTTGAGATCTGTTTAAGACTCCAAACTGAAATTTTTCTCTGCTTTTACAGCGTTTAGATACATTCTTGATAATTAAAAATGTATTAATATTTTAACCTAATTCAAGCTATATTTACTCTTTATTGTTTATTTAATATTTTTAACTTGAAAATTGATTCATTTGAAGAAGCACATGGACATATTAAGGCAAGCTTCACTTATTTACTTAGCACACCTTTGTTAAAAACAAGAATTATTTCAGGAGTGATTATTTGAATTTCTAAATATTCTTTAGATTTGTCAATGTAATGATTGACAATTTCTCTCTCTTCCTGCAGCTTACAATTTTTCTTTTTGCTAATGAATTACAATATAAATAAAACACTGCAAGGGATTAATCAGCAGTTATGCAAACTAAATAACCAAAATTGATAACCACTACTAAATTCTTACAGCTCTGCTACTAAACTTAATTGGTATAGGCCAGTGACAGGTTCACAAACACCTTCAATCTAAATACAACTTTAAATAAAAGATCATCATGTCTTAAAATACCGTACTTAGTGGAGGATAGCTAAACAACAGGGTACCAGTACCAGCAAAATATAATCACAACTCGTATCTCCAATTTTACCAAGGAATTATAGATAATATAGTAATGGTAAGTCCATAAATACAGGAAATAGGAATATATAATGAATATACTATTTGGTTTATGAATGAACCTATGAATATATAATATAGTATAACAAATTTGATAAATGTTTGAATTATGACTGCTTAGAAAATTTTAATTTTATGCTCAGTTTATATCCATACCTGAAACATCATTATAGTATAGCTTTGTTCACTGAAATTAATAATGCATGTTTGACATGAGATAGATTTCTGATACCCTTACAAATTCTTATGAATATATTACTTGAAGAAAGAAAACAAAGTAAGATTTTTTTAAATAAAAAGAATTAATAATGAACTCCTTTATAATGCTATATTTAGACTTTGGCTGCTTTTTTCCTTTATGTTTTCTTTTTCTTTTGTCCTTTCTTTTTTCCTTCTCTCCTTCTTTGCTTTCTTTAATTGTTTCAAGTGATTATGTTCCAAAATCTCTGATTGAAAACTCCCTATACCCTGAATAATCTGTTCCTGTGTTAGGGCTTTACACCTGACACCACATCAACAAAGTCCTCACTTTGTCTTATTCAAGACAGTTGGAACTCTTCACTTCTCATCCATTATACCATATCTATCTCAGTTTTTCTTCTGCCCCCGGCTCCCTTTCTCTTCCCATGCCTCATTCCTCTCTACCCTTTAGGTAATCTCAAATATTGTGATATTCAAAGTTTTCTTCTTGGTCTTCATCTTAATTTCAATCTCCGTCATCCTCCTGGGTAACCAGTATGAGAGATGTATTCTTAACTCACTAGTTTAGATTAATATTCTGGGGTGCAGACCCGTACTTTCAAATGCTTTCTAGATGTCCTCAAATATATGACCCAAACCATTCATTAAAAAAAAAAAAAAAAGAATTATTGAGTCATGCTCCATGCTGGAATTATGTGCTTGAGATACCTTAGGTAACAAATAGACAAAGCTCCTTTCCTTCATCAAGATTGCATCGTGTGGTGTGTGTGTGTGTGTGTGTGTGTGTGTGTGTGTGTGTGTGTGTGTGAAAGAGGGGGCAGGAAATAAATAATTCAGATAATAAATACGAAAATTAAACATTATGCTATAAGGTGTTAAGTATTACCAAAAAAATTCACCATAGAGTAAGGCGATCAGGAATTCCTGAGAAGAGCATGGGACTTGTAACTTTAAGTAGGGTTATCACGTTAGGCTTTGTCTTGAAGGTTTACTTGAGCAAAGTCTTGAAGGAAATGTAAGAGTTAGGCCTTGCATATACTGGGAAGAGGATTCAAGGCAGAGGGCGTGCAATGCAGAAGATTTAGGGGCAAGTGCAAGCCTGGCTCTTGTGAATGAGGGAGTGAGTAGGAGATGTCAGAGAGGCAATATAGGCTGCAGTCTGCTAGTCCATGTAAACTGGCATAAAGACTTTGACCTTCACTCTAGGTAAAAGGGGAAGTCATTGTAGAATTCTAGACAAAGGAGTGGCTATTCTTCTGCTATGTCTCTTCACCATCAATCTACCCAAAACTTACATAATTAACTTCATTTACTGTCTTACTGTGTTCAGGCTGCTATAACAAAATGCCGTCAACTGGGTGGATTGTAAATGATAGAAATTTATTTCTCACAGTTCTGGAGATTGGGAAGTCCAAGATTATGGTGCTGACACATTTGGTGTCCAGTAAGAACCAACTTTCTGGTCATAGACAGAGCTTTCTCACCATGTCCTCATATGTGGAAGGAATGGGGCCCACTCTTGGGCCACTCTACGTAGGTCCTAATTGCACCCAATGTCCCCACATCCTAATACCATCACCTTGAGGGTTAGGATTCAGCTAATGAATTGGGGGAAAGGGAAAATATTAAGTCCATAGAATTTACTTAATCTTCCAACCCAACCCCACTATGCTACCTTAATTTGTTATAAAATTCACCTTGTCTCTCAAGCCAGAAATAAAATAGTTTATTTCTTGCTCATATAATAGTGTAAGACATGGGTTTCTCATCAGCATCAGCAGGTGACTCTATTCTATACAATGATTCAATGACCAAGGTTGTTTGCATCTGATGGTTCTACTATCCCCTAGGACCTCATTATCCAAAGGAAATATCAAAAGGAGAAGGAAGGCTTGGAGGAGGTCCGCCCCTCCAGAGCTAGCACACATCCCTTCCGTCATATTCATTGGTCAGACTTGGGTATGTGGCCCCACTTACACATAAAAGAGGCTGGAATGTGTAATCCAGCTAGAAGCCCAGACAGAGAAGACTTAGCTGAATAGCTAGGTATTCTTTGCCTTATCAAATAATCATTCAATTAATTGATTCTGCCCACTAAATACCTTCCAAAAACATATATTACTTTTTCTCCATCAAAACTTTTTCTGCTTTATTCAGGGCTCATCCTCCCTACCTGAGTTTGTTGAAAAACCTCCTAGCTATTCTGGAAGGTTCCAGACTTTCCTTCTTCTAACTCATTTTCAGAGTGACATGAATATAGACGTCCTATTGCTCTAACATGAAAATTTGGGTCAATTTCACACTTTCCCAGGAACTCCCTGTAACTTCTTACATGGGTACTCAAGGCCTTTCTTGATCAGGTCAAAGGCTTATCAGCCCTGAGATCCTGCTGCCTGCACTGAGGCTGTGTATTTCCACCATGCCATGTCATCTGCTCTTCCCCAAATCGTCTGTGTCCTGTCATTTGCTCCCAGTGCCTAAGTCATACGATTGCCATATGTTCATGGCAAATGCCAACTATTCAAGCAGCTGTTCTGTCCTCTGTAAGATGACCTCTAACCTCACCAGAAGCCCCCAGAAGATGAGTGGTATGCCTGAGGCCCCACACCCACTCAGCTACGACACAGCCCATGGCTCCTGAACTCCAGTCAGCATTAGATGTGCCAGCAGACAGAAACATTTTATTTTTCCTACAAAATTCATTTAATACAGCAATGTCTCATTTCCTTCTCTCTTTCTCTCCCTTCCTCTCTCTCTCTCTCTCTTTCTTTCTCCTTTCACTTAGTGTGTTTATTTGGGCCAGAATACCTCATATTTTCAAAGTATGGTTTGCATAAAATAACATCCCTGGTTTCTTTTAGAACCAGAAATGATAGATTTAAAAGGTCACTCGTGAACATGAAGCCTCATCTTTTATACCACCTGCCTTGTGGTGCCTAGATTGAGTTTGTGAGGGTACTATTTCCTGTAGAACCATGAAAACTCTTCAGAAACCACTATGTACACATACCATATTTGTGGGACTCAAACCATCTGATCAACATTAGATTTCTGGGAGGTAAGGAGTTCAGATCCTATTTCAACAGCATGAACCTTTAAGGTCAGAAAAAGATGTCTATTCCTATCTTATTCTCCAATACATCTGAAAAATATTTGGAAATCAAGCAGGTGGGCAACATGTGAGTTTTAATCATGATGGAATTTCCTAGTCCTTTTGGCTCCCACTGCCAACAGTATTTTTTCAATTAATTTAATATTAGATGGACATAAAGAAACATACTTCTCATCTCTGCAGGAGACAAAATTATGGGGGACCAATTATCCTTTTATTCTAAATTGGTAATATTTTTCATGTCTTGCATCAGTATTTTTCTTGTAATATACTGAAGATAGGGTGGAAGTGTGTGCATGTGCACTTTTGTTATCTAACATTGAGCTCCAGAAGTGGTTCTAAGCATGCTTATCAGTGTTTTGAACTTAATTTTTACCCACTGGAGTTAATAGCTGTTAAGTTATCTTTAAAATTACTTTTAAATTGTATAAAATAAAAAGACGTTTGTGAGAACAGAGAATTATAGCTATCATAAACACAATGACTTGCACATATTAGTCACTCAAAAATTTATTGAGTTAACTGTATTCTTCCCTTTTATTTTTCTTTGTGGAATGTGATAAGGCCCACTAAAACAAGAAGGAAAACTAAAAAAACCATACAATAAAATAAGTTTTAACCAAAAATTCTCCATATAAATTTGAACAATTTTCTTTTCCCATATCTGATTCCCATAATTAGAATTTGGGGAAATTTTATTTCATATTTTTTCCTCTATCAAAGGGAGTCTCAGGAGAAAAAAAATTAACTTTGTTATAAAATTATGAATGATCTGTGTTGAATCTTCATGAGTGGGGGATATTGACTTCACAGCATGGGACAAACTACTATAAATTTATGATTTAGTTTTATTATGTTGATGCCATGCAAATATTCATTTATCGGGCACATTATACCCTCTCTACATGAACTCCTTCAAATTTGCTTCTGGAAAAAGAAAATTTTTGCATCATAAAATCCTTTTGAGGCTTTATCATTAATATGTTCATGGATCCTACCTCGTATATCAAGCTGAGTGTTTAATATCTCCACTTGAATGTTTTGCAGGTGTATTAAAGAAAAAGTTAAAACTACATTTCTTAGTTTATCCCTTAGTTATTCACTCCTGACAAAATGTCTTTATTCGTTAAGGAGTTGCTTAAAGACAAAAAATGAAACAGAACCGAAAGCAAGAAAGGAAACCAATAAGAATGTCTAGTTTCCTTGACCATCCGCTCTTTCTTGCACTCATAGACAATCATGTCCTTTTATTATAATTTCATCTATAGATTTATCTTGACTACACCCACTGTTTTGTATCACCACCTGTGTAACCCTGGACCAAGACACCAATTTGAATTTTCTAGACTGCTGTAAAATCACCTAGCAAAATTTTCCTTTCACTGTTGTCATCTCCAATATATTCTTCAGAGAGAACATCCAAAGTAATCTTTTTAAAACCCAAAAATAATCACTGCCCCATTGCTTAAAAGTCTGCAATGGCTCTTCATTACACTTCTAGTAACATCCAAATTTCTCACCATGGCAATCCCTGCCTGTTCTGGCCTCTGCTTGCTTCTCTCTAAAGCCACCATATCTTGGCTTACTTTCATGTCCTTACAAATCTGAGTTCTTTCCCACTTCGCTCAGGCTCTTCTGTCTGGACCACCCTTTCCCTGACTTTTGTCAATGCTATCGCCTTCCCAAACTTCAGTTCTCTGCTTTAATGCTAACTCTTTAGAAAGAGCTTTTCAGTTTATCATATTAAAATTCATAAACAATTACTCTTTTTTCTGCCATTACGTTTTTTATTCAAATACTACAGAGCACTTCCTACATACAACAATTTCAGTGAGCCTTATCATTTCATGTGATTGGAACCAGTAGTTGATTAAATAAATAAAATTACAATAAAAAAGTTAAAAAGTAGAATTAACAAAAGGGTGCATCCATCAATTAGCATTTTATTTTAGCTTAAAACATACATATGTGCTTTCCTTTCCTGATCTTTTGCCATAGAGTGAAGGACTTTTCTTTAAGTATATTGTTGAACTATTGGAATTATTCTAGATCTTTCTCATAATAGCATAACCCATACTGTTTTGGCCATGATTTCTGGTTTCAATTGCTTAAGTCAAATGAGAAACTAAAGGTACCTGTGAAGCTATCAGACAGTCAATTCTTTCTAGATTTTGATTCTTTTTATTGTTTGCAGATGCATCTCCTACACTTAATTTGACTGTTTTTTTTTAAAATTATTTTGGTTTGTTTTCAGTGAATCATTCCTATTGAGTTTTTCTAAAATGTTTCTTTTGTTTTTTCCTGGTAATAAACACACAGGGAATCCCTCCATTTTGTACTTTTTTCTGCTGCAGTGGCAAATTTTTGTTGTCCAGACATAGAAATGGCAGACATTCCTTTCACTCACATTCTATTGGCTAGTTCTCAGTCACATGATCTCACTCAACTGCTAAAGAGGACATAAAAACGTTGTCTAATTGTGAACTCAGGAAGAAGATAAAATGGATTTGATTAGCAGCTAGCTAGTCTTGGCAAAACTTTTTTAAGTTAATTTGAATATATGATGTAACTGTGCCATATGTATTATGGTAAACTCAAAAAAAGATGTCTAAGTTTTATAAGTATTCTTTATTCTAGAAATCTCCATGCCCCAGTCTATCTATTCTACTTATCCAAAGCTCCTGGTAGGTATTGCCTGCAAAGGCAAGCTAGTAGGAAATATCACATATATGTATATTTTTTGGTATTTTTTTATTGCCATATCATAGTTATATACATGTGGGGTACATGTGATATTTTGTTACATGTGTATGATGTGTAAGGATAAAGCAAGGTAATTGACAGATATTGTATCTTATTAATGATGTCCTCTTTTAGAAATTACTCCAGACATATACAGACAGAATCAGAAAGAACTCTCTTAAAAACAAAACAAAACAAATATGTTATGAGGCTCATAATATAAGTTCACATTATAAGTAAGATAATGTTATAGACATTAAAATATTCTCTACTATTTCCTGGTCTATCATTCTGTTCCCTTGGCTCTTACTTACCTACTAGGTGTCTGCAAAACATTTTTAAGATTGAAAGAAATAAATGGCATCCGTAGCTGTTTTAGGATGGCTTTTTTGGCCATAAATAGCTTCTATACAGTGGATTAAGCCCGTGTAGAACCAGTGGAAGGTATTGGAAAAGTCATCTTACCAAACATATCCCATTACTCATCAATCGGCCATGATTCCTAAAATCCATTAGTAAAGAGGCTCTGCTAGATTCATCGCTATTTCCATATGATTCCCATCAAAATAGTAATATCTTAACTGGAAATAGTTATAAATTAACCCATAATTTGCATTGTAATTTCATCATTAATGAATGTATTAAATTACCCAACTCTATGCAAACAGCTGAAGGCATACAACAGAGAACAGGTAAAATTTTAATGGCAGAGGTTGGGGAGAATAGAAAACTGTGGATATGGGTGATAAAATGAGTGGTCTGGCAGACTGGAGGCAGAACTGAAGGTATTAGGGGAGTAAAAAGGCAATGCTAATTTATACAAATATACCCATCACTGAATGGAGATAAATGTTACTTGACTGTTTTTTCTCTAAAGAGCATTGGTAACAGTCCATTATAGTATGCAATAGTCACTTCCATAGAATATGCAATGATTTCCCCTTCTGGTCTGATGGCAACATCAAATACTAGAGCAGTCAAATGTCAATGGGGAGTTAAGATAAACTTTTGATGGTCTCCACATGTTACAAATCTGCAATGAAAAGGCTGCAGAACTTGATATCACAGTATATGGGTGCAAATATTAGATTATCCCTTACTAGCCATATAAGGGCTGCCATTCTTCGAGCCAATTTAAAAAGAACTAATGAGAAACTCTTATTCTATAGTTAGGAGTAAAAATTACCTTAAAAATTTTCTAAACTCAGAAAAATACATTGGCAGTATCTCATAAATTGAAAACACCCATGTTCTATTATAACCAAGTATTTCCAGAGAATAGAGAGTGAAACCTTGCCTTCTGCATCAAGAGATATGCATATGGAAGTTGATGGCAAAAGTAAAAAAGAGGAAACAAAGGTTTATCATGTCATTGGAATATGTGTGTTGAATGAAAAAAGATTATTAAAGATGTGTGTGTTATGATAACATCTATGTAAATCTTGAAAACATCCAAAATCACATATATTGGTTATATGTAATTGTGTAATGAGAGATATTTAAAACAAAATCAAAACATTAAATTATTTTAAACAAAACAAGCATGAAAAATGTTTGGAATTTCTATTAAGTTAACCATGTACCTGTCTTATGACTCAGCAATTTCATTTCATTTCTACACTGGAGAAATGAATGTTTGTATCCATGGAAAGGCATGCATAATAAGGCTGTCAGCCTCATTTATAATAGCCAGAAATTAAAAGTAATCCAAATGTTCATCAAAATAATGGCTAAACTCAATGTGGTATATTTATATAAAGAAATGCCTCATGTTGATAAAGAAAATTAACTATTGGTAGAGAAAAGCATAGTTAAATATCAAAACATGATATTGAGTAAAATAAGTCAGATCCAAAGGAGTACATACTCCATACATGATGCTATTTATTCAAAATCAAAGACATAGCAAAAATAATCCTACGATGATAGAAGCTAGCATAATGGTCATCTTGGAATTTGGGTGATTATTGATTGGAAAGATGCACAGGAAATTTTCTAACTTATCTAAATTTTCTATATTTTTATCTGGAATTCAGTTATATGGTTATATACATTTGCCAAAGATCATAAAACTGTACACTTAAGATTTGAGCATTTTCTTCATAAATTATACTGAATGCTGATAGACTAAAATAATCGTATGACTTCTATACAAAGAATGTTACCATGAAGATGCAAAAATAATAAATGTTCAATAAAGAATAGTGAAATCCAAATTTAATCTGAATTCTTCTCTATATGGCACCTGTTTCTAATAGATCCCCAGAGCAGAGAGAATGAAAGAAGAAAACAGAGTGAGAATATTTTCATTTCCTTTCAGTCCATGAGTGCAACAAAAATTTAAATTACATGAAGAGAAACTTTTCAAAAGAAGACAGACTAATAGCC
>RJWJ010009482.1:0-49737 GCA_004363605.1 Indri indri
CTACATATATTGCCTTTGCCCCACCTGAGTCAGAGCTTCAAGTGTGTCCATCCCCCAGACAGTGCACACCACACCTGTTAGGTGTGAATATACCCATCTCCTCCTCCCCATCCCACCTGCCCGACACCCGATGAATGTTATTACTAAAGGTGCACATAAGTGTTGATCAGTTAATACCAATTTGATGGCGAGTACATGTAGTGCTTGTTTTTCCCTTCTTGTGATACTACGCTTAGTAGAATGGGCTCTAGATCTATCCAGGATAATACAAGAGGTGCTAGATCACCATTGTTTTTTGTGATTGAGTAGAACTCCATGGTATACAGATACCACATTTTACTAATTCATTCATGTATTGATGGGCACTTAGGTTGTTTCCACATCTTTGCAATTGTGAATTGTGCTCCTATAAACATTCTAGTGCAGATGTCTTTTTTATAGAATGTCTTTTTTTCCTTTGGATAGACGCCCAGTAATGGGATTACTGGATCAAATGGTGAAGTTCTATTTTTAGCTCTCTGAGGTATCTCCATATTGCTTTCCACAGAGGTTGTACTAGTTTGCAGTCCCACCAGCAGTGTATGAGTATTCCTATCTCTCTGCATCCAGGCCAGTATTTATTGTTTTGGGACTTCGGTAAAAGCCATTCTCAATGGAGTTACAGGAAAATTGGATAGCCACATGTAGAAGACTGAAACATGATCCGCACCTCTCACCTCTCACAAAAATCAACTCACAGTGGATAACAGACTTCAACCCAAGGCATGAAACTATGAGAATTGTAGAAGAAAATGTTGGAAAAACTCTTATAGACATTGGCCTAGGGAAAGTATTTATGAAGAAGACCCGAAAGGCAGTAACAGCAACAACAAAAATAAATAAATGGGACCTCATCAAATTAAAAAGCTTCTGCACAGCCAAGGAAACTATCATGAGAGCAGACAAACTACCTACAGAATGGGAGAAAATATCCGCATGCTACACGTCCGATAAAGGGCTGGTAACTAGAATCTATATAGAACTCAGGAAAATCAGCAAGAAAAAATCAAACAACCCCATTAAAAAGTGGGCAAAGGACATGAACAGAAACTTTTCAAAAGAAGACAGACAACGAGCAAAGACAGACAGCCAACAAACATGAAAAAATGCTCAACATCTCCAATCATCAGGGAAATGCAAATCAAACTGCATTGCTCTTCTTAACAGAAATAGTTGCCTCCCTTCATCCTTTGCCCCTGTCTGTGCCTACCACAGCCCTTTACATATTGTAGTGCAATCGTTGTTCACCTCTTGCTGCCTTCTTGGCTGGGGCTTTTTACCTTACTTCATGTGACTCCTAGGACCTCGCACATTGCCTGGTGCATGGAAGGTATAAAATGAATTCCACCGCACGAATGCATGTGCAATGAAATGTTCACCCCCGAATAGAGGAGGATTCACTGCTGAGTGCTCTTGCTTTTTGCTTTTTACTACAAGACATTTTTTATTTTTTAGGAACTGTGGAGCTGGTCCAAGGCAGGGACAGTCATTCTTTTTAATATCACAGGAGCAGTGACTAGTAAAGGCCATGTGCTGATGGACACAGAGGCATTAGCTTCCTGAGATCAATCGCGACGGTACTGCCGCACCCGGGTATTTGTCAATTTTACATTTATTCAGACTGCTGCTTCTCAAGGCAGTTGATGCCGATTTTGTTTATTGTTATTGCTGAGACTTGATAGCAATGGCAATGATTCAGAATGGGGTGAGGAAGGATTTATAGGAAAATCTTTTGTAGTGAGGGCGAGCTGTGTATAATTTTGTGTTGGGAGTGCTGGGTCCCTCTTCACCCTTTCCTGAATCTATTGAGAATCTACATATCTTTCTATCAAATACTTTTGTGTGTTGAGAGCACAAAATAAAATAGAATGATTTTCATTCTCAAAAGACTAAGAAATGCGTATGGCATTGTGAGGAAGATTACCTAAGCACACACACTCAATTCACACTACTCTTCTTTGGAAACAAACTGACACCATAAATCACTTATTTCCACACTGTGATTTCCCTGAAGATCCTATTTATATTAAGGCATTTTGGGGAGGAGGAAATATACTGGAAATTGACCTTTTGACAGATTTACACTGCAAGTATTTATAAAAGGATTGGCTTTCTCTTGCTCTATCTTTTACTCTCTTGAGACTTTACTGTAGCCCAGAAAATTCATTGAAAGTTTCTCTCATTGAAAGTGTGAATAGACGTTGCTGCTTTTTAAGTACTGCAATCTCAGCATGATGGGCAAACTGTAGCTAATGAAACAGAAGCTACCTGGTACCAGAGTGGAAAGCTGTAACTAGGATGAACTGGCCTGGAGCCCTGGGGAACAGGCACTGCTTGCTCAGATTACACTGATAACTTGATTTATCTTTCTCAGACAAACATAGAAATTTGACAAAACATATAAACATTTACTTGTATGTAAATATATGAGAGTTTCGATATATGTAGCTAATACATTGTTTCCAGGTCCATAAAAGGAAGTTATAAAATATTTAGCAAAAAATAATGTCAATTATAATTTACAGATAAATGAAAAATTTCTTAGCAACCATCACAGCACAAATCAAGACTTATGACAGTGTATCTACTATGTGTGTACAAGGAGTTGAGGCTGATAAATAGGCTAAAAATAGTCAACTCATGATTTTCATATCCACAGATTATCCAGAAGTGTTATTGGTATTGCCTCCTCACTAAATCTGAGATGTTAAAACTCATACTTCCTAAAAATCCTCATAAAGAAAAGATTAGATGAAATACTGTATTTAAAGGGCTTTATAATTATGATTTAAATGTAAATTTTTATGTTATTTTAATATATTTTGTAATAAACATGTTTATTATTGCCACATATAAAACATTTTTATCAGCTCTTTTGCTTTCACAGAGTTTTGAAGGTCATCACAGCTCGTCATTGCCTGGCACCCATGTTTGAGGACACAGGCCTGGCCAACTATGAGCAGGTTTTTGGCCATTTTTGCACAGATGGGCTTGTATATAACCAGCCAAGTAATGATATATTCACTGAGTACCAGGTGTTGGTGATGAAAGGAATATTTGCAGCTAAAAAATACTGACAACTCTGTACAACTTGAGTTTACTTGCATATATTTTGGTTTGGGAATAGTATTTCAATCAGTAATAAAAAGCCTAAGTAATGTGATGGCTGGTTTTCTGGAGAAAAGCTCGATTTGTACAAGTAGGGTAAGGAGGAGCATTCCACAGTAGTAACAGAATAGCAGGTGCCTTAGATAACCCAGTATGTTCTGAGTAGGCAGATTGACCCAGCTGATTTGAAAAGTATAATGGAAATAACACCCATCATCGCTCTACCACAGTGCCTTGGAGGGATGTCGTCTAGTTGGCTGGTATTGAGTTAGGTGACTGGGGGAAGAAACTACTTGTTTATGGTATTGAGTCCCCAGGCAGGAAGGCACTGGGACACTACACAAAATCCACAAGTTGTAAATTATGGCCAGTTAGGTTGACTGGATAAAGCTCCTAACGGTCAAGAAGAGTTAGCAGAACTCCAGGTGCCTGGCTTTTATACCTCTTGTTCTAAGTAGAAAGTTGTAGTATGTACCCTTGAGTAACATAAAATTAATGTTTTCCTAGGCTTCCACTGCAGTGTGCAAATAAATTGTTTTGCAGAAGTCACTATAGTTAATGAGTATATAGATCTATGTATATAACAAAATGACTTCACCTAATTTAATGCACCAGCAAATAGAATTGATTATGTCTATGAAATAGAACACATCATGTGGAATTGGCTAGCCACCTAGATCTCAGTTTATTGTGTATTTCTCTTGCGTATTGCTGTCATTCAAGAACTTAAACTGAAGCTTACTCTTTTATATGTACAGAGGTAGACCAGGTTGTCAAGATTTATGGGTGGTTTCAGTCGTGAGCCTGCTGACAGGAGTCCAATGTCAGGGGGCACATTTTGTGGTTGGGTTGTTTTCAGCATGACTTCCTTTTGAAAAACGATGATTTAGGTGCTTTCTCCATGTTCATTATAAACAATTTTTTCCCCAGAAAATTTTATAACCTAAACCATAAACATCTCCTCTAGGCTAATACCTGATATATGAGATCCTGGGTGCAAAAGACATTAAGGGGTATGTTGTTTTTCATACTTAAAATTTTCAGTTCAAATGTACTATCTAATGCTGAATAGTATTGTTAACTACATAAACATAACAGTATCAAAATGGTAATATATATTAATGTAACTGTCTTAAATTTATGAAAAGTTGAAAGACTTACTCTCTAAGAAGCTGCTATTCTTCTTTTAATTAGCTGAATATTACTTATACCAGGTACATATAAATTTGACTTATTAAGAAGAACTGTAAATTGGAGAAAAGAAATTAAAGAAAGACACACAAAAAATTCAGTAAATGTGGGATACCATTAGGAATTACAGTATTATTTTTGATCGGTTGGCCACATTTTAGCAAATCAGCCAAAAAGAAATAAATGTGGTCTGAAGTAAAATACATACATACTGCTGGCTTAAGGAAGCACATGAGAATATCTTATCTGAGTCAATACGGTTAAGGTCTGGTAATAAAACTGGGGTTGATGTTTACCGTAGACTGGGGAGGGCTTTTACAGAACAGCCCAGCTGGGCATCGGCCACCCTGCAGCACAGCACCAGGAGACCCCGGGACCAAAGGGAGGCCCGTAGGTGCTTGTTTTTGTGTTCTTATCTCTCTGACTAGGCATTCTATGCATTGTTTCTAACCTGGTCAAATCACTCACCTGCTTAAAATCATTCATGAGTTGCTCGTCCCCTTCAGGATGAAGCCCACCATCCCTAAGAGGTGGGACATCCTTTCTGATCTAACTTCTGGCTACTGTTCCAGCTTGGTCTTCTGCCATTTTCCCCCAGGAGTTTCTACCCTTCAATGACAACGTAGGATGTGCACAAATTTCCAGCTCCACTAAGCATCCTCACCTCCTTCCTCACCGCCTCTCCTTACCAACCCCTGTGCATCCTTGAAGGGTCAGAGCAGGGTATGATGTCCCCTGGCCTCGGGAGAATAGTTACTTCCTACATGCTCCTGTTCCCTCAAAATGAGCCTATCACACTGCATTGTGACTGTTAGTCTTTGTTTTGTTGCTGGCATTATGTCAGCTGTCTTTATTTTCAATGTTTATTAATAAAAGGAATGCATGCCCTTTGTAAAAATTCAAACAAAAGAAATATATAAAGAAAATAAATTAATAGTTTTCTCTTTCTCCCCAGTTTCATTCCCCCAACATGATTAAGGTGAACTTTTTTCTGTGTATGCTAGAAATTGTTCTGCACTCATTTTAAAAAATCTGTACTTTTATGGATGTTTTAATTCTTTTTCTTTAAATAGTATTGCTACTATATTTATTTAACCATAACATTTTTTTCACATAATAGCAGTTTCTTTAAAACATTTAAGATCAATATACATATAAAGAAAAAACTTGTTCACTTTAGTAGCTGAATAATTTTTCATCATAGAAGTATTGTGCAAAAGCTTCTTTTGATGGTTTAATTTTTTCCTGCAAACTATGCTGAAGTAAAATCTCTGTATATAAATTATTATGTGCTGGGAACGTTATTTTTGTTGATAAGAATAACTGTATAAAACATGTGCAGTTAAAATATTTATCCCAACTGCTAGACAATTTTTCAAAGAGGTGGAAGCATTTCCCACTCTCACACAGTGTTCTCATTTAAAACTCACTCACTAGACTTGGATCCTTCCGTTTTGATAAACTCGTGTGAAAATGGCATGCCATTGTTGCTTTTAGTTAGCATTTCTCTGACTACCAGTAAGGTTAAGCATCTTTTTATGTTATTAGCCTTTTGCATTTTCTCTTCTTAGATTTATCATCTCATATTCTTTGGTATTGAATTAAGGCTGTTTTCCATTTTGCTAAAGTAATTGGTAAAGATTAAAAAAAATTTTTTTACTCATACATAATTGCAAATATTTATAAGGTACATGTGATCTTTTGATACATGCATACAATGTGTAATGATCAAATCATGCCATTTAGGTTATCTATCACCTCAAACACTTGTCATTTCTTTGTGTTGGGAAATTTCAAATCTTCTCTTCTAGCTACTTTGAAATATATCAATACAATATATTTTTGTTAACTGTAGTTACCCTACTGTGCTGTCAAACATTAGAACTTGTTTAACTGTATGTTTGTTCCCCTCTTCACCCCCTCCCTTCCCACCCTCTGGTAACTGTCATTCTACTCTCCACCTCCACGAGATCACCTTTTTTAGCTCCCACATATGAGTGAGAACATGGGATATTTGTCTTTCTGTGCTTAGCTTATTTCACTTAACATAATGACCTCCAGTTCTATCCATGTTGCTGCAAATGACAGGATTTCATTCTTTTTAATGGCTGAATAACATTCCATCATGTACATATACCACATTTCTTTATCCATTCATCCATAGGGAGAGACACTTAGATTGATCCCTATGTGTAGGTTTCCCTTTGGTATACTGATTTCCTTTCCTGTGGATAAATACCCAGTAGTGGGACTACTGGATCGTATGTGTAGTTCTATTTTTAGTTTTTTAAGAAACCTCCTACTGTTTTCCATAATGGCAGTACTAATTTACATTCCCACCAATGGCATATTTTCCTCCACGTCCTTGCCAGAATTTGTTAGTTTTTGTCTTTTTGATAGTAGCCAGTTTAACTGGAGTAAGATGGTATTTCATTATGGTTTTGATTTGCATTTTCCTGATGATTAGTGATGTTGAGCATTTTTCATATCCTTGACTATTTCTGTGTCTTCTTTTGATAAATGTCCATTCAGATCCTTTGTCCATTTTTTGATGGGATTATTAATTTTTTTGCTGTTGAGTTTTTTGAGCTCCTTATGCATTCCGAGTATTAGTACCTTGTCAGATAAGTAGTTTGCGAACATTTTCTCCCATTCAGCACTTTGTCTCTTCACTCTGTTGATTGTTTCCTTTGCTGTAGAGAAGATTTTTATAAGTTTAATATAGTCAAATTTCTCTATTTTTATTTTCCTTGCCTGTGCTTTTGAGCTCTTTGCCATAAAATCTTTGCCTAGACCAATGTCCTGGAGTGTTTCCTCTATATTTTCTTCAAGTAGTTTTATAATTTTGTACATTTAAGTCTTTAATTTGAGTAAATATTTGGATATGGTAAGAGATAGGGGTCTAGTTTCATTCTTCTGCATATGGATATCCAGTTTTCATAGCACCATTTATTGAAGAGACTGTCCTATCCATTCCCCAATGTGAGTTCCTTGTGCCTTTTTCAAAAATGTTTTGGCTATAAATATGTGGATTTATTTCTGGGTTTTCTATTAGGTTTCTTTGGTCTATACATCCGTTTTTATACCAATACCATGTTGTTTTGGTTACTACAGCTTTGTAATATATTTTGAAGTCAGGTGGTATAATGCCTCCAAGCTTTATTGTTTTTTGTTTTGTCTTTTTTTTTTTTTTTTTTTTGCTCTGGATTCCTTTGGCTACTCGGGGTTTTTATGTACTTCCATACAAATTTTAGGACATATTTTTCTGTTTCTGTGAAGAATGCATTGGTATTTTGGTGGGGATTGCATTGAATGTGTAGATTGCTTTGGATAGTATGGTCACTTTAACAATATTTGTTCTTCCAATCCATGAGAAAGGGCTGTCTTTCCCTTTGTGTCCTCTTCAGTTTCTTTCATGAGCGTTTCATAGTTTTCCTTATTAAGGTCTTTTATCTCCTTGGTTAAATGTATTCCTACATATTTTATTTTTTGTACCTATTGTAAATGAGATTGCTTTCTTGATTTCTTTTTCACCTAGTTTGTTGTTGGCGTCTAGAAATGTTCCTGATTTTCATTTATTGATTTAGTATCTTCTAACTGTACTGAATTCTTTTATCAGTTCTAAGAGTTTTTTTGGTGGAGTGTTTAGTTTTTCTCTATAGAAGTTCATGGCATCTACAGAGAGGGACAGTTTGACTTCTTCTTTTCCAATTTGGATGCCTTTTATTTCTTTCTCTTGCCTGTTTGATCTGGTTAGGACTTCTAGTGCTAAGTTGAATAAGAGATGTGAATTTAGTCCAGTCCTTTGAGGAAAGGCTTTCAGCTTTTCCCAATTAGTATGGTGCTAGCTGTGGATCTGTCAAATATGGCCTTTGTTGTGTTAAGGCATATTCCTTCTCTACCTAATTTGAGAATTTTTATCATGAAGAAATGTTGAATTTTATCAAATGCTTTTTCTGCATCTATTGAGATTATCATGTGGTTTTTATTCTTCATTCTGTTGTTGCGATGTGTTACATTTACATGTGTTGAACCATTCTTGCATCCCTGGGATAAATCCCACTTGATAGGTAGATAGTTAGGTAGACAGTTAGGTGTATAGTTAGGATCTCTGGCTCTTCTTGGGACAAGGGTTCTCTGCTTTGGTGCTATTTCCAGCAATTGCTCCACCTAGCTAGAATAAGGGCGGGCACTCCATTTTGGTGTTGCTCCACCCTTAATCCTATCCCAAGCAACTGCCTCACTTGGGGAAGGAGGGACTGCTTTATCACTCTGGGAATTCCCCAGCCCAGGCATGATAGGATTTAGAAAGTGACCTAGAGTAACCTAAGCGTAATTATTATGCCATTAGCTTGAATCCACATAGTGGTTCACCCACCCTGACCAGGTGGGCTTTTTTAGAGGGAGCTTGTATACACAGATGGAATTTTGAGGACACCTGTTGATTATTTGATAACATCCCCACACCTCCTGAGAGCCCTCCTCCAGACTGAGCTAATAAAAGAAAATCCAAGAAGTCAAAGAGAGAGTGCGTAGGTCAGTCTGTCAGTCAGTTGGTCTGTCTGTCTTTGTTTTGTTTTACAATAAAGAGCTGCTTGTGTGAAACTGCTTCCTGCCTGGGGTTAGTTACTCTGTCTATTGGCCTTTCTGGTGATTTCTCCAAGCAGGGAGTCAGAGGACTTGGTCATTCTTCAGCCAAGAGCACACCAAGAACCAAGGGCAGACTGCCAGGCTGACAATGGCATGCTATTTTATTGAAGATTTTTTGGTCTCTGTTCATCAGGAATACTGGCCTCTAGTTTTCTTTTTCTATTGTGTTCTTGTCTGATTTTTGTATCAGGACAATGCTGGCCTCATAGAATGAGTTAGGAAAAATTGCATCCTCTTCAGTTTTTTGGATTAGTTTGAGAAAAATTGGTGTTAGTTCTTCTTCAAAAGTTTGGTAAAGGCCGGGCGCGGTGGCTCACGCCTGTAATCCCAGCACTCTGGGAGGCTGAGGCGGGCGGATTGTTTGAGCTCAGGAGTTCGAAACCAGCCTGAGCAAGAGCGAGACCCCGTCTCTACTAAAAATAGAAAGAAATTAGTCAGACAACTAAAAATATATAGAAAATATTAACCGGGCATGGTGGCGCATGCCTGTAGTCCCAGCTGCTCGGGAGGCTGAGGCAGGAGGATCGCTCGAGCCCAGGAGTGTGGGGTTGCTGTGAGCTAGGCTGATGCCACGGCACTCACTCTAGCCGGGGCAAAAGAATGAGACTCTCTGTCTCAAAAAAAAAAAAAAAAAAAAAGTTTGGTAGAATTCAGCAGTTAAGTGATGCAGTCCTGGGCTTTTCTTTGTTGGGAAATTTTTTATTACTGATTCAATATCATTACTTTCTATTCCTCTGTTCAGATTTTCTATTTATCCCTGATTCAATCTTGGTAGGTTGTATGTGTCCAGGAATTTATCTACTTCCTCTAGATTTTACAATTTGTTAGTGTATGGTTGTTCAAAATAGTTTCTGGTGATCCTTTGTACTTCTGTGGTATCCGTTGTAATGTGTTATTTTTTGTTTCTAATTTTATTCTTGTCTTCTCTCTCTTTTTTTTAATCTAGCTAGCAGTTTACTGATTTTGTTTCTTTTCAAAAAACCAACTCCTTGTTTAGTTATTCCTTTGTATTTTCTTCAGTCTCTGTTTCATTTAGTTCTCCTCTGAACTTTATTATTTCTTTCCTTCTGCTAATTTTGGGTTTGGTTAGTTCTTGCTATTCCACTTCCTTGAGGTGCACTGTTATGTGGTTTTTTTGAAACCTTTCTACTTTTTTTGATGTAGGTGTTTATTGCTGTAAACTTCCCTCTTAGCACTGCTTTTTTCTGTATATCATAGGTTTTGATATTTTTTTGTTTTCAATTGTTTAAAGAAACTTTTTTTATTTCCTTAATTTCTTCGTCGATGCTGTGGTCATTCAGGAGCATGTTTAATTTCCATGTGTGTACACAGTTTCCAGAGTCAGTCTTGTTACTGATTTCTAGTTTTATTTATAGGAGATATTTCATATGATTTTGATTTTCAAAAATTTGTTGAGACTTGTTTTGTGTCCTAACATATGGTCTAACCCAGAGACTGTTCCATATGCTGATGAGAAGAATATATATTCCACAGATGTTGGATAAAATGTTCTGTAAATATCTGTTAGGGCTATTTGATCTAAAGTGCAATTTAAATCCAGTGCTATTGTTGATTTTCTGTCTAACTGGTCTGTACACTGCTGTGAGTGGGGCCTTGAAGTCCCAAACCATTATTGTAGTGGAGTCTGTCTCTCCCTTTAGATCTAATATTTGCTTATATATCTGAGTGCTTCAGTATTGTGTGAATGTGTATTTACAATTGTTATATTCTCCTGCTGAATTGATCCCTTTACCAGTATATGATGACCTTCTTTGTCTCTTTTTACAATTTTGGACCTAAAATCTCTTTTA
The DNA here is from genome assembly GCA_004363605.1 of Indri indri. Classification (NCBI taxonomy): domain Eukaryota; kingdom Metazoa; phylum Chordata; class Mammalia; order Primates; family Indriidae; genus Indri; species Indri indri. Next base: position 10,800 of record RJWJ010009482.1, read on the forward strand.
TATGATATAATTACAGCTACTCTTGCTTGCTTTCAGTTTCCATTTGCATGGAATATCTTTATCCATTTCTTCATTTTCAGACTATATGTGTCTTTGCAGGTGAAGTGAATTTCTTACAGGAAGCATATAGTTGGTTCAAGCACTCTTACCCATTCAGCCAATTTATATCTTTAATTGGGGAATTTAATTCAAGGTTATTATTATAGGTGAGTCCCATCTTGCTATGCTGCACCTTCTCAAGATACTTTTAAGAGTAACTGTATCAACCCTAGGTCTCCTGTATATTCCATAAACATTTTTGTCTTTTCCCATTGAAAAAATTTTTAAGTGCAGAGCATTTTTCATTATTTAGAGACACTCAATTTATGTTTTTTCTAAAGATTTCCCCAACACTGCCATTGAAAGTTTATATGAATCGCCACCTATATTTTCTATCTAATATTGTATTAGAATTTTTGTTTTAATATTTAGATATTTAATCCATCTGAAATTCTTTTCTGCAATGATGAGTAACCACCTATTCACTCTAACCCTGGGCTATTCAGTTGTACCCCCATCATTTATTAAATAACCCATCCTTGCCCCACTGATTGGAAATGTCGATTTTGTCACATTTTATGTTACATATATACTTACAGATATTTCTTGATTCTCTACTCTTTTCCGCTATTTATATATTTCTATGAAACTATTGTATATTTTTTGCCTTATAATAGCTTAACAGATTGCAATAAGTTGTAATGTCTGCTAGGGTGTTGCTCTCATTATTCAAACATGTCCTGTAAATTCTTACACATTTATTTTTCATGTGATTTTTAAAAATCTTTGTGTCCAATTTTCCTTGTTCCCTTCCTCCAAAAATTCCACCTGGCATTCCAGTGTGACTTGCATCAAAATTATATCTAAACCCAAGGACTATTATTTAAATGGAAATAACTCCTTACATTCAGAATACTTTGCCTCTTCATTTCCTAAGACCTTTATTTTTAAATACTTTTAGTAGGTCCTTTGCCTTTCTTGTTGAATAAATGTATCCATATTTTGCAGCTTTTGTCAATAGTAGGAATGAGATTTTTTTGCCATTTCATTTCTCACTGGATTTTGCTATTATGAAGAAAATCATTTTTTTGCTATATAGTCTGCATCCAGCCACTTAATAAAATTTTCTCATTAATTTTAATAGCTTTTTGTTGAATCTCTGGGTTTTAGGTGTGCCACCATGTTATCTGGAAATAAAGACAATTTTTTTTTTTAACATTAATGATACATGTTCTGTTTTCTTATTCAGCAATGGGTAATACCAGTACTGGTGAGCATTTACATCTAGTGCCTGATTATTATAACTTCTTTGGCAAGTGATTTTATTAAATTTATGAAAACTTTTATTTGTCATGTTTAAAGTAGCTGATTTTAAAAACTGCATACTGTTTTATTAGGAGCGGCTTCTAAATTTGATCAAGTGATTTGGGTTTACCATTGACTAATCATATATATTAATATCTCCTTTAAGTTTTGGATGATATGAATTAATTGATAAATATGTGGAGATTGAGGTAAATAAACTTTTACTCCTACCTTACTTTCTTAGTGCCTGGATATGTATCATGTATTTATTTCTTGTTGTTTATTATCTTATTATCCTTGAATATGCACCATGACTATTTTGTTTACCACTATATTTAGCACCTAGAATATTATCTGGCACAGAGATGATGTTCAATAACTGTCCCTTAAATAATCAAATGTCCAGAGTGTATTCATATTTTAATATAATTCTGGGTTCAATTTGTAAATAATTTATTTTGAATTTTTATATCATTCTCTTAGTAAATTGAAATATAATTGACTTGTCTAATAGCTTTATTGGCCTTTTAAATTAAAAGTTTACAAGTTTCTTCATGTGAATTAGGAAGTTGTTTTACCTTATTCTTTTATTTGTGTTTATTTGGGTAGCTTAGAAATGTCCATGGTTTAGCCCACAGAAAATCCTTCTGTTAACATCTCTGATTCTTCTCCTCTCTGTTTTGATTTCATATTGAGGTCCTCACTCTCACATTCATGGCTCTGAGCTTTTCACTCGTGGTTTCCATTTTATTAATAGTTTTTCTCTGCCTCCGCTTTTCTTTTTACTTATTTTGTTTTAGTTTTTCGTCGAATTTTAAAATTCTTAAATCATGTTCTCAAATTACATTTAACCTGATTGAAGCACTTTATTGTGTCCTAGATTGTGTCACTCTATTGTGTCCTTAAGAATTTTCTTTAGATTAAAAAAAAAAATCTTACAGGAAGAACTGACTTGTCCTACAGCACTGATGGAGGGCTGGGGGACTGCTGTCTGGTTCTTCCTGGAGTGGCATGGGACTGTCCAGGAGACTTTCCACTCACACAAACTACACGTAGATGCCATCTCTGAGAATTGCCTAAGTTTTGTAACAAGAAGCCTGGTGAAGAGGGGAAATGTTCGCTCCGTCTGTTCCTTATTTTACGTGTCTCTTATCTACTGGGCTGTGTGATCTCTTAGGCCTGAGGCTGTCTCGGTCTCTCCAGCACAGCATACTGTTCTCAAAGAATTTGGGAGAGGTATATAAATAAATTATTTGAATGGCGTAGTCATGACTCAAAAGATTTAATGTTTCTCTCTGTTATTTATCTTATTATAGATGAGGTATTAATCAATTTGACTCTCAAATTGGCCAGTCAATAAAGATATATATGTATATGTAAAACATACTTGGCCCTGCATACCTGTAGGTTCCACATCCATGGATTCAACCAACTATAGCTCAAAAATATTTTTAAAAGAGATAAAAAATATACAATACGATAAAAAATGATATAAATTCTAAAACCAATACAGTATAACAACTATTTTCATAGTATTTACATTGTAATAGATATTATAAGTAACCTGGAGATGATTTAAAATATGTGGGAGAATGTTTGTAGGTTATATGCAAATACTACACAATTTTATATAAGGGACTCAAATATCCAAGGATTTTTGTATCTGTTGGGGGGTCCTAGAACCAATCCTCCATAGATGCTGAGGGACGACTGTATGTAAAACATACATGAATACAGGACGACTGTATATAAAACATACATGAATACAGTCATCTGTATATATTTTGCATAAATAGAATGGTTGGTTGAATTTTTAATTCTCCCATTTGTAATTGGTTATACTGGCATGTAAAATAACACTCAATGTAACATTTATTTCCTATTTTTATTCATCTTTGTTTTCCTGTGTGTAGTTCATAGGTAAATTTACAAATTATATTTTATTTTCTTCCTTTTCTAAGGAGGAAATAAAGTAAATACGAGAATGTGAGAAACTATTAAAGCATATAATGCACTTGTCTTTGCCCAGTTTTGTCCTGAGTGGAGTGTTTACGGTTGCCTGTTCTTCCTGCAATAAAGAAGACAGGAATAAAAAGAAGCTTTAAATTATGCTTGCTAAAGAAACAAGGACTTTTGACGGAAAAAAGTTTAGATTCCAAGTCTAAAGTCATTTAAAATGTTTTAAAGCTAGGGTGTTTTTTTATTGCTCAATATTTCTCCTTGCTTGTAGCCAAAAAGAAGTTATATTATCATTCTGTGAATCATCGCTACCAAAAGGTATGTTTCTCTTGCATTTTCCCTGCCCAGACTGGACACTTTGAAGTCGCAGTTGCTGCATTTCTCAGCCCCAGGCTGTGAGAGAAAAGTAACAATATCCTTGTGACCCCACTTGGTCCAGGGAGCAAGGGGGGCCCATGTGGGGGGCTGATTTCAAAATAAGCAGCACAGTAGATTCAACAACAGCAGCAGTACAAGTGAAGAGGAAGGTACAGACTAACCAAAGAGGGGGAAAGAACAGAGGGAATCACTTGATTCCCAGGAGAGGGAATGTCTGTTGTCCCCCGGCATGACCCTCTACCCTAGTGAGTTCTCCTGAACTTTCTTTTCTTACTCTTCAAATAAGTGGAAAGAGCTTGTTCATTCGACCATGTGGACACCTCCGACGGGCAGACAGGTGATGCCAGTGCTCTAGAGCCAGGGCCCCGGAGGCGCTGGCACAGAGCTGTCTCTCCCCCAGCCCTGAAGAATCAGGGGAGGCCTCAGGGCTGGTGGCACACATGGGGAGGCCTGAAGGTCACCTGGGGGTTTGAAAGACAAAATGGGCGGGAAGGCAGGAGGAGGAAAACAGACCCTGCTGAAGGAAAACCGTGGGCAAAGGCAAGAGAGGGCACAGGTACAAATGATGGCATTGGACTGACTCACTCTCTCTCTCTCCCTCCCTCCTGTTTCCTTCTGAGCACTGCCTTTGTGAGGACATCTATATCCATGTGGTCCCATGAGGGACTGTTGCGTTCTGATTGATTAGGCCAGAGCTGCCTGTTCACCCTGGGCTAGTGACCGGAAAGGAGGTACAGCCATCTGAGCATGTTTGAACGATTCCTTTGAGCTGGGATGAGGATATTTTTTTTTCTTGTCTGAATAAACTTATGCATTTTATAAGGATCAGTAATGACTGCAAACCTTTTATTTTACTCTTCAGGAATCATTGTAAATATCTACTTTAACAATCTCCCTTTTTATTCTTAAAATAACAAATACCAAATCATAACCGAATGGCATTACACCTGGAATAAACTTCCGGGCAAGGTGCATCAAAGCACTCGCAGCACAGGCGTAGAAGGGGAGATAAGAGTTGTTGTGCTTGTCGGCTTCTGTTTTGCAGTTAGGCTTCTCAAAGGCATGTACCATAAAAAAATTGTTAGTCATTTGTATCTGGCATTAAATGGAAATGTAGGAAATATATATGGATTTATTTACATATACATTTCATGTATATTAAAACTGGACTGAATTAAAAGTAGCATTGTAGTGATTGCCATAAATGACTGTATCTAGTACTTTAAGGATCATCATGCTGAATCAGTGAAAATATTAGGCAATTTTATGTTTTAGAATCATAATTGCTTATCTATTACCCTGGGGATAAGAAGTGTTTTGAATTTAGAAATTTTTAGATTTTAGAAAGATTATGCAATTCATATATTTTTCACCCTGAAATATCTCCAGGAGTATTTACATTCTATCATTTAAAAAAACTACTAATTTTTAGTGAAATGTATGAATGATCACTCTGAGTGGGATAAATATAGACTACAAATAATGTCAGTCCAGTTTATGTAAGGTTTTGCAATAAATTAAATTTAGTGCCAAATTTAGAGAAAAAAATAAAATTTTGAGTTTTCAGAGCCTTTTGGATTTTATAATTTTATTTTTATTTTTATTACCTGTTGAACATTGGCCTAGGGAACAGACCTGATGTATACTTCTAACTTTATTTGGTAATAAGAAAAAAATTCAAAAATACTTTTAAAATATAACAATAGCTGTATTAATATCGAAATAACAATGCTATTAGGCCTGACACTGATGAAATTAGAGGATCATGTGCTAGATTTGCATGTCTAAGACTTTCTTCCTCCTACTTAAAATGGCTTGGCTTAGAGTGTGAGTGCATACCCTCATGGTGTGTGTGTGTGTGTGTGTGTGTGTGTGTGTGTGTGTGTGTGTGTGTGTGTGTGTTCGTTCATATGCATATAGTGTAGGCACTTCTAGTTACCCAGCAGAGGGCCCTGAAGGAGGTGGACAGCCTTCTTACAGTGCTGACGGTGCTTGTGGTGTGGAGAGCAGCATCTGATGGGCTCCATCCAGCAAAGATGCAACACGGTTTTGCTTTTTGTGGGAGTATATTGATTTTCTTTCTCCTGATAAACGTTGCACATCATCTAGAGGCTTTGTTAACATCTGCTTGAGAGAAAACAAACTTGTTATTGAACATGATAACAGACTCATTGACTTTTTAGATTTGATTTGTTTGACTAGGTGTAACCTCATTTTAAAACCGGCGCTGTTAAATTAACAAAGCCTACACATATTATACAATCCAGCAAGTTGCATAGTTGTTTTACATTAGAGCTGATATAGTGAGGTTCTGGGTTTATATAACACCAAGGACGTCTAACAGTTTAGCACGAAGGCTGAGACACAGCAGTGAAGTGACAAGATGAGCTTGGTGTGGCTGTGGCCAAGGCTTTACTTGTGTACTAGGCAGACAGTGTCGTCGCTACGCTTTGGCATGTTTCAACTTGGAGAAGATTACAACTTTACTATTAACATCATCCATTCAGAAGTTTCATTATTAATAAGACTTAAAACTAATAGTTGTTTCCAACAAAAGAATCTGTAGCTCACCAAATAAGGAACTGTTCCAGCCTGGACGGTCTCTGAGGAGAGAGGAACTGGGGAATGTCTGCTGCTACAGACACGGGGTTTTAGGTGTGTGAGAGACACTTAGATTGATTGGAATTGACAGGTTGTCTGTCTTAACTTGGTAACTGTGAGAACTTCTTTGATATAGATGTGAGATGCTTATTACTGGTTTATCTCGTAAGCAGTGACCATGGCCCTCTATCCTCAGTTAATCTCATCAGAAAATTTGGATGGATAGTCTTTGGACAGGTATAGTTGAGTTTAAACTCGATGCACAGACAGTGTAAGTATATGTGTATCTTTAATACATTTTACAGAGCAGTATCTGAATGTATCTTTTTTCTTTCTTTTTTGGAGGCTAATTAGAATGTGTCACCACTAACAAAGAGTGACACCTGGAGACTTTTGACTCCACAGACTGAATCTGCCTCATAATAGTGTGGCAGTCATTCGCTGGTGGCTTTCGGACCCATGCTGCCTCTCACCTCTGTGTGTCGGGGCTGGCTGTGCCCGGAGACGGGAGGGCAGAGGGGAGGCGGAGGCCAGGGATGCCGCTCTCTCTCTCCAGGGGCGTCTCTGGCGGTGGCTGCATCTCATTCGTTGTCCCAGCTCCCACCAGACAGCCCACTGCAGAGCGGCAGTGACTTGGCCAACTTCTCCCGGGGTGCCCACCCCCAGGTGGCAGCTGCCTCCAATTAGGCTGATCTCGGGGTGGCTTCCTTCCCCTGTTGAGCTCCTCTGTGCTTCCCCCACCATTGTAACTAGATGTTAGGATGCAGTTCCCTCAGGTGAACCACCTGCTGTGGGCCCTCTTTCCTCCTAGACCCTGAGCCATGCAAATGGCCACACAGTTATTCGTTAAGTACAAACCACCCACCCATTACCACCTCCTTAGTGGGTGTCCTTTCTATTAAATATTTTTATCAAGAGAAAGATATTTTTCTTATGGGGATATTAGGTAAGAAGGATTTGAAGACTGAAATAGAATTTAACTCTTTGTAAAGAGAGATGCAATATATATTTGGAAAAACATAGTTGCTAAACAATACCTGTAAAAATTCTTAACTGTAGGATGTTCAATAAAAGCTATTGGAAGGTTGATAGGTCAAGAGAAGTTAGGTCTTATTGCTGTCTTTTAAGGTTTGACTAGATCATGCCTGGGACAAGCAGGGCTTTTGAGCCAGTTGTCAGCCATTTTATAGTAATTTGGAAACTGTCCAATTTTATTTGGAGTTGACTAATTAGCTTATGATTCTATAAGTTTTTATGCAGTTGGGTTCTTGGTATTGACTTAATCGTCAGATTTTGCTGGTTTATCTATTATGCATGTTGCTGTACTTTCCCCCTTGGTTTGTGAGTGGCACTGCTCATGGGCCATGAGTGAAGTGGGCTGGTGGAGAGAGCCCAAAGGGAGTGACTTCCGAGAACGCTGCTAACGGTCCAGTCGAAGTGTTCATGGCGCTTTCTGCTAGGCACACCTTTGGTTTCTATGGGTCTGACCTGAATTAGAGGTCAGGCCTCTACCATCCGGGATGAGAGGACAAGTGAGTGATGATGAAATACAGGGGCCTTATCCAAAGAAGTAGTAAAAGTGTGAGTTTGGTTTTTAAGAACTTACGGAATACAAATTTGTTGGGTTTTGGATTTTCTATGTAACACTAATAAGGTAGAAAATGCTTAGGTAGCATTTAACAGTGTCACAATGTAAAGCCAAGCATATTTTCTAAGGCCTTATTTTTTTCAGGTTTTTTTAAAATTAGTTGAGACTATCATTTGAAAACCAAACTGGCCAGTTATTGTCATAGAGCGTAGCTCCCTAGCAAATTAAAGTTTGCCAGAAGTGAGTGTGTGGATCCAAATGAAATGAGCTGGCCAGTGGGAAATACGGCTCCTGGTTAGGTGGAGGAATCAGTTAATTTAACAGGACTTGTTATTTTTCCTTTTTGTAGCTGATTCATTTGTGAACTTGCATTTCTAAGAGGTGAGGTGGGCCCCTCTAAGACTCTTTATTTGCCCACAGCTAAGGACTGTACTGGCCTCACTCAAATTGACGGCTGTTCTCCCTGAGGAATAAGACATCTCCCTGCTCTCCCACAGGGGACCACTTCCCTAGTGACCTAGAAGCAGCTCCACTGACCAACCCCAACACCCACTGGAACCAGAGCAATGGAGCCTTGAGCAGCCTGGCCCTCGGGGGTAACCGCTGTCACTCAGCCCAGCTCAGGTGTTTCCCGGGCCTCTCGCGGGGACCCCGCTGTGCCTCAGTGCCCTCACGGTGCCACCTGCTCTCCGACCAGTGTGCTTGGACGCCACCTAGAAGACTTCCCAGCTTTGGCTTCCTTGATTTTTTTAAACCTGAACAATGAGAAATAAAACAGAGAAAAGCACAATTCATAGACAATTACCCCCAAAGAATTATGCAACTGTGAGATGATACCCCTGGTAAAATTTTTGAAAAAGGTTCTTCTAACTTCTGTTGTTTTGCTTTATTGTTTGTTTGTTTTTGAATGCAGATTGGCAATGTTAGAAAAAACTGTGAAAATCCTAGCCCATGGACTGTAGAGCAGAGGAAACGATCAGATCACGCTGACAATTAGCCTGTAAGAAAGGCATTGTTACTGGGAGACAGTTCTCCATGGGGCCTCATGTTTCTGCCCATCTGTGAGAGACGCACTAACTACTCTTTTGTCCTGGACCATCTTTTCAAGAAAGCTGGATAGCAAATGACCTTGGAAGGTAGCGGTAGTGTGTCTCTCCAGATCAGAAGGCAGATTTGCTTGTTACTCAGTATAATAAGGACAATGTCTCCTTTCAGGGCAAAAGGAAGGCTTGCTTGTAGCTCCTTGTAAAAGAATGAGTTCCTCCAGCTCAAGGTCCTCAGCTGTGATGTAACTACTGCACGTGCAGCAGCTGGCTTAGTCCATCAGCATCAAGCCGGAGGGAGATGGGGTGCAGGGAACTGGTGGAATATGGTGCTTGTGCATCTTTCTGCCTGTGCTCTGAGTCCCACAGTCCTTTGTCTCTGACCTAGGAGTCTCTTGTCTTCTGCCAGCATCCATGATATTGCGGCTGACTAACTCGTTAGCTTGCATGCTGGGTAAAATCTTGGCTCCTTCAGAGGTCTTGTCGATTACTCTAATACTGTAGAAAAATAGAAAGCCTTCTCTCATAAAAATTGGTGAAGAAAGCACTGAAATTCACTGATGAGACATACATATTTAATATACAGAGCTGATCATTTGTATTTTAGTTTTATCACACCATATGAATTACTGGATTTTTCCAAATATCTGTGACTCCTTATACTATTATCTATAAATATCCACCCCCAATAAAAAGGCTTTTATCTAGCTGAGTTCTATCTAGTGTAAGAACAATTTGTGATTTGTTAGCTGAATGTCTACCAGTAGTTTTCTGCAAGCTAAGAAAAAATATAAATGCTTTCTATCTATTTATCTGTATATGAAATACCTTCTCAATAGTCCAGCCAACTCAGCTATTTTGGAGGAATTACTTTATGTTATGAATGAGGATTTTTTTCATGTCTGCAAAAAGCAGTTGTAGCTAGCTTAATGTATTTCACAAGGGTCGGTCATGTCCTTCAAACTTTTTGTTTTAGTGGTCAGGAATTGTTTTAAATCTTTCTCTCAATATCCTTGAACTGCCCTCTGAAGGACTGGATTTGTCACATTTCGAAAGATCGAGTGAAAAGGATGGCATCCCATGTGTTCAGAAAAAAAAAGAAAAATCAGTCAGCGTGATTTCCCTGCTGCCCCGGGGAAGGACCTGGGCTCGTGGGCAGGACTCTCTGGACATGCCTGACCCTGGGCTCCACTGCACACACTGGACATCCATCTATTCTAGCAGTACTCCGTGGGTTGAGCACTGCAGGCAGGAGGGTTGGCTAATATGCCACTCCCCAGGTAGGGTAGGTTCCAGTTAGCTAGCAATTATACCATCTGGGATTGGTTAGAAATTTGTAATGAAGAACAGCCTAGACTCTAAAGCCCTGGCTTTGGGACACTTCTCTTTAAAATGGCACACTCCAGATTTTTGGAAAATATCATATTTTACCTGAGATGTGGCATTATTTTCAGGTCTGCTATGGCTGTAGTTTTCTGAGAAATAGAGTTTACTCACTTTGCCAGTGATGTTGATGTAACTCAAAGGTTCTCACAGTGTGGTTCCCAGAGCAGTGGTAACATCACCTGGCAACTTGTTAGAAATGCAAATCCTTGACCCCACCCCAGAATTTAGAAGATCCGGGGTGGAGCTCAGCAGTGTCTAGTTTAACAACCCAGTGCCCCCCACCCCAAGTGGTTCTGAGGCACACTAGAGTTTGAGACGCGCCAGTGTTATTCACGGTATGATGTGTCAGAGGAGAGTGAAGTGAGTAAGATTATAAGTAGGGAAAGAATAAATTAAGTGGTGCTGTCAAATATATGAGGCGACAACAATAGCATTCACTAAATAAATCTAGTGTTCTAAGAACTCTATCAAATGGCTTTCCTCTGCCAGGCACAGTTAGGATGCAGGTACGGATCAGGCATTCCACGGACATCTGAGGGTGGACAAACTATGGCCTGTAGGCAAGACCCAACTTGTCACAACATTTTTGTAAATAAAGTTTTATTAGGACATAGTCACACCTATTAATTTGCATTTTGTCTATGGCTGCTTTGGGGCTATAACACTTAGTTGAGAAGTGTGACAAAGACCATATAGCCCATAAAACTGAAAGCATTTAATATTTAATATCTGTCACTTTACATAAAAGTCTGTTGACGCCAGGTCTAGTGTTTAAAGGGAAAATACTTTCTACCTTCCAGGCGATTATACACAAATGGAGTTAGGAGTAGTTTCGTGTGCAGGGCTGCTTCTATCCTCCAGTAATACATTTGTATAGGTTTTTTGCAGTAGCAGGACATTTAGCTTTACAGATGTTGGTGTCAGGGAAGGCTGTTTGACAAAAAGAGAAATTACTGGCCGAATGCTTTGGTGTAATGGGAAGAAGAGATGTGAAAACAAACATAGAAATTAGAAAAGAAAGAAATGAAGAAAAATAAAAACAGATTTTTTTGGTTGAGAAGGGAGAATATTATCAATAAAAACGTGACCTATGCACAAAGCTGAATAAAGGAATGTATTGCAGGACGTGGCTGGGGAAAGGAAGTAAGAGGGAGAGGGGGATGGGATTCAGACAGTCCCAGCTGCCTGGCACGGCGTTTGGGGGGTGACCTGAGTGCCCAGGGATGCCTGGGGTGCTGAGGGGAGGCGGGGAAGGGGCAGGCTGCACTTGGCGCTGGGAGAGCCACAGTCCGCTGTCATCCTGTGTGTCCACCAGACGTCCGTGTTTACTGTGTGCTTATTTACAGTCAGGCTCCTTAGATTCCTTGTACTGCTAAATGGTCAGCCGCGCAGTGACGCTGGAGAAAAAGCACCGGCTTTCCTTTTGGGAAGCTTGGGTTACTTCCTGGCTTCATCTTATTGTTTGACCACAGGCAAATCATTTCGCGGCTCCAGGCCTCCCTTTCTTCATTTGTGGGATCTGTTTTCAGCTTCCTCCTGCATCCACGCTCTCTTATTCTTCTAGACTCTCTTGTTATCCAGAGGCATCGCTGCGCTAGGAGCACAGGGGGCTTCCCCAGCTCCCGGGCGTACACAGCAAAGGCAGGGCTGCCCGCACGCACCCTGGACCCTGGACCCTTCCCAAAGGGCGTCGTGGACCAGTTTGCCACAGGGGCCTTCTAGCCCTCACAACATCTGACACTGATTTATTTCTGTCCCACAGCCAATAACAGATTTATTCTCTTGCCCAAAGAGATCGTTACTGTCGAAATGTTTAGAGAAGGAAAAACGGGAAGCCGGGATCCATGTGTGTGATCATATTTCTCATTTTTTCAGGAATTTTTCTTTAAATGTGGAGCACACCCAACCTCCAACAAGGAAACGTCAGTAGCTTTGAACCTGATCACAACAAATAGTCGAGATATCACTTGCATAACGTGCACAGATGTCAGGTAAGGATCTGAACACCATGTCCCTCTCCTCTTCTTGTGCTCCTGGTACTGTCTTCCCTTATGAACCTTCCTCGGCGACCTCTCTTTCCTGGGGAGTGTCTGCTTCATCTTGATACTGTCCACCCAATTTGGGTCTATTTTAATGTGATGAAACTATTTAAAATGCCAATTGTTGAGTCAGTAGTCAAATAGGGTCCTAAGATATGTAAGATGACATCTAAAAATAGTCATCTTAGCCGATACTAAAATGTAAACTCGTGTATTTGAGTATAAGATGTAAACTCATCCAGATCAGTGAGTTCTAAAATAAAATTAAAATGTGATGCTAACATTAGGAATAGAATAACAATTTATGAGCACCATTTATTCTTGGACCATGTAGCCCATGCATTTTATTTTCGAAATGTGTTTTCCATACAATTCTGTTCTTCCACATAGTGCCTATATTTATGTTGGGGTTTCAGACACACTCATGCATCCTAAGTGAAAGCATGTAGCTAGTTTTGGACATGGTTATTTCTAACCTCAGTGAATAAAAGGACAGAAAGAAAATGTGGAGATGTTCAGTCAGGAAAAAAGGGAAAATGCCTAGATTTGAATTATAGCTTAGAAGCCTGGGACAAAGTAGAAGAAACTGTCTATTTAATCTAAAGAGTAGACAGTTGAGAGTAGAATTTCGTAGTCTATACTGTTCAAATGAGAAGAGCAAAAGAAATTAGCTTCATTACATATTCTGTAAGGTTGGCTCAGAGGCTTAAATTGTAATAGTGGAGACTTAGCCCTCATATCAGAAAGAACTTTTAGTGAAATGCCAAAATGAATTAATGAATAAAGTCAAAGAATCTTTGGTTTCAGACTTTTAAGCAAAAATAGTTACATACCCTAGCCATTTTAAGTGTCGTCTCTCTTGGCTTTCAAGACTGTTGTAGATGCCCTTTTAAAGTTGCTTTAAATTCTACGATTTCATGGTTAGTAGGTATTAATAATCCTAACACGGTATTTCTAATCTTTAATAAATTTAAATTAAAATGTTGACTAATAGAAGCCTAAAAGCCTTAACAACATCTGTTGAACAAACCTGTTTCCAACAAGGAATAAAAATGAGACATGTTTTTCTTTTTGCTGCGTGTTTAGTCACTACTGTGGCAGGAAGCAGCACAATATTGCTTTTAAAATGCAGCATTTCAACCTCCCTTGGCAAGGTGAATGACTGCGTGTGGCGAATGCTTTCAACATGCAAGCTAAGATGATGCTTTTGGTATTTCAGGAAAGGAATTGGAAAATGCTAAAAATGAGAACGCAACTCCTCTGATAGCAGTAGATAATTAAAATCACTTTTCAGTTTCTCAGAGGAAAAATTCAAAACAGTTTTATGTAAGTCAGAATGCAGCCCACCAGTCAGTATTTTAAACCTTCCATTAAAGTTGATAAAGATGACATTAAAATATGTGGTGATGATCATATTATCTCACTGTGAGCAATGCCCTGCCTGTTCCCTGCTGCTAAGCTGTCAGTTTTATATTAATAACTGGCAACATCTTTTGAAGAAAATGAGCCAACTCTCAGATACACAGGGAGATAATTGCTGGAAAAATAATATTGTTACAGTAAAATTTTTCATATTATTACTTTTGGGGGATTTTATAAATAGAAGCTACTATTTTCAATTAAATTTAAGTGTGTGTGTGTATAATCAACCACTTGATTGAATAAGATCCCTTGTTGTGCAAGGTGGCAGAGAAGCCCTACATGTACATAAGAGAAAAGGACTCCTCCTTCTTACTTTGGTGGGTCCATGCATAAAAATGTCATGAAAGCCTGCACACGGATACTTCAGTACTCTACATTGTATTTTTGGTGATCCTTCTGGGTTTTTTCCTCATAATACTTTATTTTTTGACTCAGAAATGATTCACAATAAACTAGAAAAATGTTAGAAATTATTTTTACCTTTATGGTAAGTAAAATTTTGGTTTAATTCTTTCCAGTATCTTGATATGCCTAAATATTTGTATGCGCATGTATGTGCAATATGTAATTATACTGTATGTCTAGTTTTGTATCTTTTTCCATTATCATGACATCATAATAGATTTTCTCTGCTATGAACTATTCCGTGAAAACAATTTTCTTCAAATAGGTACCTAAGATTCTGTCATCTGGGAATATTCTCTTTAACCATTTCCTGTTGTTGATCATTTAAATTATTTCTAGTTTTTTAAAAAATAGCTAAGATTGAAATCCGTATTCTTTCACAGAAATCATTGACTTCATGCGTTGAATCTAAGAACAGTCATAGAAATGGAAATAGGTTAATAGTAATGGACATTTTTAAGGTTCTTGACGTATATTGCCAAAGTTTTTCCAGGAATTCTGATTGCCCATAGTTGAGAGGGCTACCTCGTGCATCTTTTCCAGCATTGAATGTGTTCATAATTTTAGTCTTTGCCCATTTGATACAGGAGATTATTTTCATCATTAGTTTTTGGGGTTTTTTTTTCATTGTTATTTGTGAGTTTGAGCATTTCTCATTTGCTTATTTGCCTTTTTTTTATTGTGAGAGAACAATGCAAAACTTTCTCGGTACAAAAGATTTAGGAAGAATCTATAAAACAAATCTGGTCTCAGTAATTACTTTCTCATTCACTAGCAATTACTTTCTCTTTCACTATTCATAATATCAGTGTGTCCTTTATTAATATAAAGTTTACTGACTTTTGAATTTACATTTAAATATATTCCTTAGGTCTTTATTTTAAAATAGTATATCTTCCTGGAGGTATATCAAATTCACAATTAATTACAGATTTGAAAATAAAGGTTTTTGGTTTCTATTTATATTTTCTGATCATTTTACTTTATATATAAATCATACATCATTAATCAAGTTAGATATAATTAAGCATATAATAGATTAAAATTGAAGGATAGTATTAATTTACCTATAAACACCTTTTCTGTGTACTCCTTATTGTACTAATGCAAGGTAATAATTTTATTTGTTTTTGTGTTTTACAAACATATACTTTTGTATAAGAAGAAATTGGTATCTCTTTTGTCTACCTTTTGAATAATAATTCAAGGAGCCTCAGTGCCACACAGCTGACTTTTTGGCCTTAAGAGAATAGCATAATCTCTTTGACCTTCAGTTTCCATATAAAATCCAGGAATTTAAGGAGGCCATCTCCATGGCTCTGGCTCATTCTGTGGACTGCAAAAGGGAAGGATCACACTTGTTCACAGCTTATAAGTCAATCAGGCCAGCTGAGAAAACGCTTGCTTGTGGTCCATCTGCTGACAAATGTTGAAGTTGAAGGTGAGGTTTTCAATGATGCTGCTTAGCAAATCACATGTAGTTATAATACATAGGAAGATATATAAGATAGATGTGCTATTCATTGCCAGTTTTTAGGCTTAAAATATAATTCAGGTACACAATTTGTGTCCTTTGAGTTTACATTCAAGATAAATATTTCCCTCTCTCTTAAACAAAAAAGTGAACTATTTGGCAACCAGAACATCCTGAGGTTTTATGTGAACCTGAAGGTTCCCTTCTGGAATCAAGCCTGTTCTCTCCTCTACTTATCAGCAGTAGTGGTTTGATCTTCATCTATTCAAGGTTATCTGTTGGTAGTCTGAAGTTTATGAATAAAAACATAATGAGTTCAATAAAAAGCAAGAGCTTGAGCCAAGCACAGAAAGTATAGCATTTGCAGGCAGAACGGCTATATTGGCTGTATTGGTTAATATATCCAATTCAACAAAAGTTTCGAAATATTCCTGGATACCTCAGTTTGACTCAGGAATAACAATATTAAGTCATATAAAAATGACATGGGCAAAGCCAAAGATGTACTTGAATTCTTCTTTCCCTAACCAATGCGTAATATGTTGGGGCTCATCCCCTGTCAGGGCCCCCCAAGTGAAAACAGTATTTCTGCTCCTTGAATCTCACTGTACAATATTATTCTTTTAAAAATTTTAAAATGTAAAATTTGAAAACATATAAAATGTAAAAAATTATTACCTTGATATTATTTGGCAAAAAGGAAAAAATCCTCCCTACTTTTTCCCTGCTTCGCTCCTTATAGGGCTGCCTACATCTTTGTACCTCTTGCCAACTTTATTCATCATTCCTCAGTTTCCAAAGCTGAAGACAAACTGGAAAATAACCATGGTTGCATGGTCAAAGTTTAACCTTCCAGACACATTCTTTAAAACCCAGGTCCAGGCCGGGCGCAGTGGCTCACGCCTGTAATCCTAGCACTCTGGGAGGCCGAGGCGGGCGGATCATTCTGAGTCAGGAGTTCGAGACCAGCCTGAGCAAGAGCGAGACCCCCGTCTCTACCAAAAATAGAAAGAAATTAATTGGACAGCTAAAAATATATATAGAAAAAAATTAGCCGGGCATGGTGGCTCATGCCTGTAGTCCCAGCTACTCGGGAGGCTGAGACAGTAGGATTGCTTGAGCCCAGGAGTTTGAGGTTGCTGTGAGCTAGGCTGATGCCACGGCACTTGCCCCAGGCAAGAGAGTGAGACTCTGTCTCAAAAAAAAAAAAAAAAAAAAAAAACCCAGGTCCCAGCAGTGCATTAAATCTAAGAAGTGGTGCTACCGTGTAGTTTCCCTCAACTCTTCCAATAAAGACATGTTTTTGATGTCATTGTTGTTTGATATAAATGGCTTTATAATTTTCCTGCCTTCAAATCTGTCTTAAAATAAAATTCATGCAGCTTATTGAAGCAATGCAGCCATGGATTGCAGACTTAAAAGATTCACTTGGGCCTGGAGATTAGCAAAGATTTATCTCAAAGTCCATTTGTACTTGCTCCTGGTGTTCCTGGGGGAGAGTGATTTAAGCATCATTTGACGGTATTTTGATATTCATTCATTTAACAGAAAGAGATATGAAATGGGGATCTTAGTCACGTTTGTTCCTTTTGAATGCAGTTGTTATGTCTTAAGCTTCTTTTGTCAATTTACATTTTAATTTTGGTTACAGTTGGCATTTCTTTGTGATTAATAATTACTATATGAGTTTTTTATCCATCTAATTTTTTAGGCATTACTAATGGTTATCTTCTATCAACTTAATCCTTTCTTAGCATTTTGGGAGATGGGACCTGATAGTTTTACCCAGTCATCAGGCTCTGAGGAGCACAGTCAGAAATTCAGATATGCTCATGTAGAATTTAACTGGAATCTTTAGCATGGCCTTTAACAGTAAGTGGCTTTATTTCTATAATGGAAAATTGTAGGAAGCGTTTGTGTGTTGCGGCTCTAGAGAACCAATTGTGCACTCAGAGCTATCTATTTCTCGTGTTGAACCCACGTAGTATGTATACTCCCAGGTAACAATGTGCCAGGGACAAAGACGCCTTCGTATACATATGGAGAATGTTTTGAATTTTTCATTTCCCATAGCATTATAGAGAAAGTAAATGATATAATTTAACTGATCAAGAATACCAAATTTATGTTATAATAAACAGGAGTGTATTTTAGACTAAAATGAAAATAGTATAACTTTTTATGATAAAGAGGAAATTTCAAAGATGTATCTTCTAGCCTGAAGGAGGCTATTTCAGGCTGTGCTGCAGCCGCCGTGGGAGTATATCCTCGCTGCATAGGCCAGGAGTGATTCTTTCCTGAGAAGTGTGGTACACCCCGATCTAATCCAGTCTAAGGGAGGGCTGCTATAAACCTTTCTGGAAAGTGGAATCCATCCTTTGCATGAAGCATCCAGAAAAGATGATCACCCTGCCTCCTTTGAGATTTAAATGCAGTGCTCAATGACCTGTCATTCTTTAGCTACATTAATTTAAAATGATTTGTTTGGACTTCTGGTCTTATTGATGAAGAAATTGAGGCTAACACATTTAAAAATTACATCCGATCACACCACAAGGAAGTGGTTAAACCGACCCACAAACGTTAAATGAGATATTGAGACAAGAAAAAGCTGAACTTGCTGCTGTGTATCCTGTCTTTTAAAAACAATAAGAGCTGAAAAGCAGCTACCTCTGAGCCTGTTGCTCTGCAAAATTGCAAGCTGCTTGCGGGCTAGGCCCAACCCTGACTCATGCGCCGATGTGACTGATTCTCCCCGTAGTGTCCAGCACAAGTCTTTGCATCAAAGAGATTTAAATAGATGTTTGCTGACTCAAAGTCAATCTTTTGCATGTGGTGTCACAGAGAAAGGAAGTTCTTTTTCTATAAGAGAATCTCCTTTTAAAAATTCCTTCTGAATGTTATAGACTTTCCCAAGAGTCAACTAAACAAAATAATGAATTAGTCAGAAATCAATGGAGAGTTTCAAGGAGCTGCTAGGAATAAGGGGCAGTGTCCAATTTTGAAGTCTAAACCAGAGGACATAGATTACTCGGCCATATTGTTTGAGGTCGGTTACTTATGAAAACAGAGAAGAAATATTTTATCCCCACGGATACTTTGAAATGTGAACCATGTCAGTTTTAATGTCAGTCAGTGACCTTCGTTTCTCCTGCAGTGAACCCTGTAGGTTTCAAATCCGAGCAGCTGCATTGGCAGGGTTTCCAAGAGATGTTACAGGTGCTTGTGCGTGAAATTCGTGTGCCCTACCTTTTCATTTAGCTGTCGCTGCGGGTGCACGGCAGCCCCCGCTAGCATGAGGAGGGCAATATTGCAAATCCTCTTGGACCAATTCTGTATCTGTTAAGGTCAACCTTGCATGTTGTAACCGTCTGGATTTTAAGCAGTTCATTTTCTGCTGGAGGATGTTAAGAAAGAAGCAGCTGCATTCCTAAAACATCCAAGAGGCTCTTGCTAGGCTTTGTTGACAGTCAAGCTTTATTTTTAAGCTCCATTTTTGTAGGAAAGAAATGCTCACAGTCTTTAAATAACTTTTTTTTTTAATTTTGAAAACTATTGCATGGCTTGTACATTTATTTCTAATGCAATTTTATCCTTGTAATTAGCAATTTATTATCAACTAGGTGACAGGAAGAAGTTATTTTCCCCTGCAAATAATATCTGTGCCAATTTATATCTTCAGATAGAAATTTTAAACTTCTGGGACATTTTTTAGTGATTAACAGCGATATGACCTACCTTGCCCTCTGTAAACATCTTATGTGTAGCTATTATTTCCCATGATATTTGGAATTAAGTATTTGCAGATTTGTCCTTTGTGGCTTCCACAGCCCGTAGAGCTATTTGTAACAAAATAAGCAATAATCTCGGAAACCTGGAGTGCAAAGTTATTTATTGAAGCAAAGGTCATGGTGTGTTGATTTTGTTCCTTGTTAATTTGACAAATCCTATGTCACAGAAAACATGGCTTCGCATCCTGTATCTTATGTGCACTGGGAGCAGAATTTCAGGAGTTTCTAGATCTAGATGTAGATTTTCACAACACTTAGGGGTGCTGCACTACACAGATATACCAGCATCCTATGAAGTCAATACCACGGGCAAAGCAATTTTATGCAGGCACCTGAGATCTCTAATGCCTCCTCCACCATCGAAGATAACGTAAAAGTCATCCCGTCTGCTCATTCAACAGATATTTATTAAGCTTATCTGTGGCTCAAGGAACCATTCCAGGTACTTCGAGCCGAGATAAAACATTGCCTTTCTGATCTGCAGGGAGAGCAGGTGACAGGTCACACTCCAGCAGGTGAGGGCGTGAAGGGACCAGTCTAGCTCAGGCAAGACAAAGTGAAAACACCCCTTACTTAGTTCATTGTCAGTGTATCATTGCTATAGAAAAGGACCCAGACTTATTTCTTTGGGCCGGGTTACCCCCACAGTGATTTGAGTTGGCCAAGAGAGAATTTTAACATGACACATAGAATCATCTGTGTGTGTCTGAGCAGAGCATGCACCACTTTGCCTCCTCATTTTTCTTTCACACCTGACATACATGTGGGTCTGGTCTTGATACAGACCCGGAGATGGGGCCGAGACCAGAAGCAGGAGCTTCCAGAGTGGGTGCAGGTGTTCAAGTAAACAACCCTCAAGCAGAAGCTAACCAGGCTACTAGGCTAGGATGGGGGGATGTGGCTTGCAGACTGGAGGCAGGTGTTGAAGACTAACTAAGGGGGACTGATAGTCACAGACAAGAACTGGCTTCAACCGGCTTGTCAGCTATCTAGGTCACTTTACATGAACTTTGGCTAATTATATTATCATTTTCATTGTAGTTTTAAAATTTCTCCACCCTTGAAATTGCCATGACAGTTCCAAAACAACTACATAAAGTATGAAAATGGGAGAATACTCAATTCTAGAATTAGTACCCAAATTCTTAATAAAAACCAACCCCTTAGCCTTGAATATTCTTCAACTCGATTATTGAAACTTCCTAAGACCAAAAACCCCTTCCTTTCAGCATAGCTGCTCTTTTGGAGCCTTCCCGTTCCCTCAGGATAATCTGACATGAATATATATCCCACAAGGCTAGAGTAGGTTTAACAACTGTTAAAAGTTTCTGTTATTCTTACATTTGTTTGACATTTTGCATGAATGTTAATCTTCACTTCACCTCCCAAAGGCAAATGTTATACCCATGTTGCAGATGAGAAAAAATAAGATACGAAGAGATTATGTTACTTAGAGTTGTATTGCTCTTAAATGGGGGAAGAGGGTGTATCAGTATTAGATCCCATGATAATCATGACACCAAAGTCCATGTTCTTAGCAACCATACTGTATGTCCTTGGGAATATGTTTATTACCTCAAGAAAATTACATCATTAATTTGGGAAAAGAAAGGAAGTATAGATAGAGGACAGGAATGGATTGAAGGGGTGGGAGTTAGATGTAAGCTTAAAATGTTGGAGTGGCTGCAGAATCATTGCCCTTGGTTCACTTGGATTAATGGCACTCCTGTTTAGAAGTCAACTGCAAATCCAGGTTGTGAGGGATCATTCCAGCATGGAGTTTCTGTGAGGATGGTTCCCACCTTCCAGAGGAGGTGTTACGTGGGCTCATGCTACTTAACAGAAAGTTGTGGCTCAGACACCCTTTGTGGAAGAGCATGAAGGAGCTTCCTTGGACAGAAAGGCTGGGAGAGGCTTCGGGGGACACGGACAGCAGAGTGATGGGTGATAGAGGAGGAGGCAGCGCCCACCATGGAGGTTGTCCCCAGGGACACCAAGGTAGATCGAGAAGATGAAGTACATTGGGAGCTCTCCTCACTCTGAGGTCCCCAGGCAGTGAGGGTGATTCCTGCCTAGCCACTGTCTCTGGGCTGAGCCCTGCTGACTCAGAGGTCGCCTAGACATCCTTGAGGGCAAATGGTCAGGATCAAAACCAGAGGGAAGATGGCATCCTGGACAATAAGTGGGTGGCAGGCCTCAACCACTTTTAATCCTTGCTTCCTTTTAATATATGTACACCACTTAATATTATTTCTATCCTTTGTATATTCCCACATGCACAAGTATTTTTTTAGCTGTCCCATCTTTAGCCTATGTTAGGAAAGCTGTATTTGTCCAAATATAAAATTATATTAAGCTATGTACCCATTTTCAGATCTACGCATAATACGGTTATTGATTTGTAATAAAGTGACACCACAGAGAAGTGGTTCTGGGTAAGTTGGATAATTTTACACTTAAAAAAAATGAACCTTCCTATCTCACTCTGTACATTAGAAATCACTATCAAGTAGATTTTAAATCTCAATATGGTTGAAACAATAAAGCTTCTAAAATATAAAATAGTACAATATATTTATAACCCTGATGTAGAGGAGTATTTCTCACGCAGGACACAAAGAACATTTAAGTAAAAGGGAGAAGATTGATAAGTTCATCTGCATTGAGACTGGGAACTTATCCAAACACACCATTAAGGGAGTGAACAGGCAAGCCACAGAGTGGGAGGTTTTGCAAGGCACATAAGTGACCCAGGGCTCCGGATGTGTAAAGAACATCTATAAATCAGCAAGAAAAGAAAGACAACGCAGGAAAATAATGTGCAAAACACTTGAACAGATAACCTCATAAAAAAGAAGTTACTCAAATGACTACTAAACATATTAAAATGAGAAATGCAAGTTAAAATCACAATATGATACTATTACATACCCAACAAAATACCTAGAATTTAAGAGATGACAACCCTGAGTTTTGGTAAAGATATAAAGTAACTGAAACTCTCATATTCTACTTGGCAGTCACTACTAGAGATGAATGTAGACTCATCATAAGACCCAATAATTCCACTCCTAGGTATTTACCCATCAGAAATACATAGATATGTTCATACGTGTAAGGGACATTCATAGCAACATAACTTACGATAGGTAAATGCTTGAAATAAATCAAGTGTCTTTCAAGATAGATTTCAGTATGAGCAGTCAATAAAATGCTCAGTGATGAAAAGAATGAATTAAACTACCTATAGCTGCAAACATAATGTTGAGGGAAAGAAGCTGGACACAAGAATGTATATTCTGCATTTTTCCATTTATATTCTGTTCCATAACACTATGTTCTTTCTTTTCAGATATGTGTGTGTGTGTGTGTGTGTGTGTGTGTGTGTGTGTGTGTATTTCAAAAACACAAAAAGCTAACAGTGGCAAAAGTTAAGATGGCAGTTACGTTAGGGAAGGGAGAAGAAAATAGTGACTGAGGAGCATCTAAACTCTTTCCTTCCTTTTGTTTCCATGATTTTTTTTTCCTTTCCTTTCTCCTGGATTTATTATGCCTTTGTGATCACGGTCAATGTCTTCCCCCAAAACCTGCATTCCCTGTTTTTCTTAGAATATTTTATTGGCTTTTTTCATGGTTAGAGAGCGGTTGGTCAGAGCTGGTACCCCAAAGAGGGACATAATCCCGGCACATGGCGGGCATTGTGGAGGGCACGTGTGGTAGGGTGACCACCCGGTACTTTCGGGAGTAAAGGGAGCATTCTAAAAGAATTAAAATCATACAATCTCTTAAAACGTTATTTGATTGGATGTTTTTTTTTTTCCAAATTGTTTTTGGATGAAAATAGGTTTTTGAATAGGTTTTGAATAAAACCTCTTTTGGGTAAAACCTATTTTCATCCAAAAACAATTGGAAAAAACAAAATTTATTCTAAATATAATAAAAATAGTGTAAAAGGAAAAATGTTTAGATTTATTTATATTGATATGTTAACATACATAGAGTATTTACTATTATACATATTTTAATTGGTTTATTTACTATATCTGTCTCTAACACTATGTTTGGTATTTTATACAAGATGCATTTTTGTATCGTTTACTTGAAAAGTTAAATACAATTGCTTATAATCATTTTCAAAGTTGTAGAGTGATTAGACATTTGAAATTGATAACTCTTGTAATGATTTTTCTCTGTAAACTATGTTATTTTGAATTAGAAATTCTCCTTCCACCGGTAGTAAGCTTAGAGAAGATTTTGAGAGTATTCTCAACTCTGTTTTAAAAATTAAAATGAGTAAATATTTGCAACAGAATATTATCCAAGGTACTGTCTTTTGCTTCATTGAGAGAACCTTTCTTAGACAAGTATTTTTACAAAACAGAATTTATCAAATAAATTTGATTCTATTAACACATGTTTTGAAAGTTCTACCACATTTACATGCAGCAAAATCACTTCTTTACAATAGGGACATATTTGATTAAAAATTGGAGTTGCATTAAAAGATTATTCCCACAAGTTGAAATATTCTAAGTGTTCAATTATAGATTTCAGAATTGAAATCTTATATATGGAGTTATTTAATTTAATCGATTTCTCCTTTAGTTTTGTAGAGATTAGTTTCAATGTCTTCTTGCAAACTTTTTTTCAGTGATTATATTTACATAAGCAAGAAGGGCTCAAGATTTGGGGAACTCTATTGAATATTTTGATTAAAGATTGCTAGCTGATTTTGAACAAAATATGAACAAGGTTAAAAGGCTCTCATTAAGTAATTAATACTATTGTAGACACTTGAGTCAATTCACAAATTTTTTTTCAAAGCCGAAACTTGCCTAAAGTGGTAACAAAGAGTGAGGATTGTCCTGATGAAGAGATGATTTTTTAATCTGACGTCAGCTTTGTCACAACTACTTTGTTGTTCATTTGCTCAGTGTATGTAAAAATATTTGTGAATTTTGACAACTACAGTTTCTGCTTTGATTGGTAGAACATCATAGCTTGTATGAACACAATTATGAATTATACACACATAATAATTCCAAGCATGTTCCATTAGTTTCTAAATTTAATGAAAACATTGTTTTTAACCATAATGCTGTGTTCTGCTAAAATATATGTTCATGTTGTCATTTTTCGAAAGAACATAGTGTTAACCTTTTAAACTGAATTTGCAATAAAATTCACAATAATGTCAGATATTTCACCATCAAGAGAATAAATTTCCAAAACTTTACTTTGGGCCAGTGAATTATATGAAAAGAAAAATTGAACAGTTATTGGAATTAATAGAGATTCCATTTTTGTCATCCAATGATGATGTTAGAAAACTATTCAATCTAACTCTTTATGAAGTTCTACTAAGCAAGCTAACGCTAACAGCTATCACTTAACTTTTCATACACTCACGAGAAAACTTGGAATCAAAACCGAGTAAATTAATTTAGAACAGTCATTTGATCTAAATGAAAAGCCACATTTCTTCACTGAGTAATATGTAAATGTGCCTTCTGAGCTGCATGTGTTAAGTCCCATTTTGGGGGTACAACATTCTGAAAATAACTATGGACTTTGTAGCAAACACTAATGTGTCTTCACAGATTTGTGTCGCTGGTCTTTGTGTGGTCAGTGATATTTAAAAAGGCCCCATGGTAGATGAAAAATGTTGACAAACACTGATGCCACTTGTGTGTTCAACATTAGCTTTCTTGAAAAATAGAAATTCTATACTTACTATATGCTTCTTCTTTTAGCTTATTACCGTTGGAAGATTTTATTCCAAAATAAATGTCACCAACAATCACATTAATAAATAGTGCTAGAAAGAGGCAGAAATGGAAGGGGATGGTGAGTTACTGCCACCCAGGCAGGGCTAAACCTTCTTGAAATTCTCTTCTTCCCTTCAGCTCGAGATGTTGCTACTCATTTCTGCAATGCTGGAATGCAAGATGTAATTACTGCTACTTAATTTTTGTAAACCAAATTTACCTCTTTCTTTACTAGATTAACACCAAGTTACTTTTAGTGATGCTGCAGCCACTGGGGTTTTGGAAATGTCCCAGTATAGGTAAGAGTAATTAGTATTACAGACACGTAGGAACATATGATATGTGTTCTTGCACTGGTGTCTATATTCATTAGTGAAAATTCCCAATGACAAAGTGAAATCTCTTTCTCTTTTCCTAAGCTACAATTGGAAAAGCAGGCTGCCTACCATTAGGTGAGAAGTTGGTATTTGGTGTTCTTATATTCACAGACCGACTCTGATTCCTTGCTCTGAGGAAGACTCTTTATTCCAAACAAGACAAATGGACTTTCTGTCCCCCGCAAGCTGCAGTCCTCCATTGTTTCAGCACTGACCCTTTTGCTAACAGTAACTCATCCTCATTCCACATCACTTTCCCATTATGCTTAAAATTCATCTCTTTCAGATTGCATCTCCTGGCGAAGGCTTTTCTGATTTGTATTGTTCTCACAAATACAGAAATATGTATGGACCATTAACCTAAGAGTTAATTTATAGACAAGTTTTATTGTGTAAGTGATCTTAAATTATCCTCTAGATTTTTAAATTCTTATGGTGTGTTGTATCCCCAATACCTAAAGAAGAGTAAGTCTCCACTTCTTCCTTCTTCCCTTTCATTTTCTCTTTGTTTTCACAGTCAGGATTTGGGTGTCTTTTTAGTTCACCTCCAGTGGCCTTCTCAGTTCCCAAGATGCACAGGTAGCGTAAGGTTAAGAGCCCTGCCTTTGTAGACAGACTGCATGGATCTAAAACTTGGCTTTGCCATTCATGACAAATGTCTTTGTGGATAATAAGAGTGCCTTCTAGTTGTCGTGAGCAGTGTGTCAGTCAACGCACAGAAAGCACTTACAGAAATGTTTCGTATCCAGTGTAGGTCTGCTGAAGCAGTGAACCAAGCCAGTATAGCCCTACCTTACAAGTTCAGTTTCAAAGGTAGTATTAAAATTTACAAATTCTGAAGCCCTAGATTTTAGGACCATATACCCATTTCCTTGGGGAATGCATTCTGCTTTACAGACATCCCCAAGATGGGGGTCATAGACGAGCTTTCCCTCCTGAATCCACCAACAATTGATTGTCTGACTTGGGGCAAATCAGTCACTCTAACCCTCATTTCCTAAATTTGGTTAATTCAGGTGGTGGTGGGATCTAATAAATTTAGATCTCTACACAAATTTAACATCAGTTGTCATGATATTAATAATCCTTTCCTCTTGGGAAATATGTCATAAATAGTTCTTTACTGGAAATGAGACATTTATCTTAATGGGAATATCTAACCCTAACTATCAGCTCAGAGGAAATATTTTGAGTTAGGAGGGACCGTGTTGCTGTAAGTGAATATGTTTTAATATGAATGAGAGAAATAATGTGGGCACATAATTGTATAAAAAGTAATTGCGAAAGAAGTTGGGTCTTGGTGACACAGAACTATCTTGGAATGATGAGACTTCTTTAAAAGGATCAGTTTAGAAATCTTAGCAGACTTTAACTTCTTCCCTGTGGCTGCTGCAGAGGCCATGATAGGAGACCTGACGTGGGCTGGGTTCTCCAGAAGCAGACGTGGAGACGGAGTTGGCGTGTGAGGTTGTTGACTTACTCCTAGGAGACCCCGGTCTGTGGAGGGAAAGCCACCACAGCCCCACCCAGCTCAGGCTCTTGGTGCAGCTGGCTGGGGCAGGCGCTGACGCAGACTCTGAAAGGATGGACAGCTGGGGGCTGCCATTGACTGCACGCCCCACAGGTGGGCAGCAAGCCCTTCTTTGAAAAGGGATCCAGGTGGCACCTCTCTGTATTGCCTATAGGCCATGGGCAAGGGGCATGAAAAGAACCAGAAAATCCTGAGAAGAGCTGTTTAGGACAGTATTGGAAAACAGAGTGTACAGTATGCATTTCTGGACAAGAGTTAACAAAAATAATCATATTTAACTTATTCCAGTAATTGCTTAATGCAAAGGGAACTGACAGCAATCAGTGGAATAATATATATTTTGAAAGCAAAAGCAGTCGTATTCAACTACCTTATTAATTAGCCACTCTAACGTAAAATTCGAGTGTCATGTTACAATACAAACACCTGCAAAATTTGAATCTTTTTTTTTTTTTTTTTACGAATACCATGGTATTGGTTAGATATAGAAATCAATGTAAATTTCGGTTGTTATATCTGATATAAATGATCCCTTTGAAAATAGAAACAACATATTCAAACAGTTGAAATTATCTTAAAGAAAAATCAGGGAATAAACTTCAAAATTTAGTTTCATACTAAAATTTCATATGGCTTCACAGGCATGAGAAGAGATAAACAATTTAGCAGGTCTTTGAAAAAATACAATTGTTGCTCTAAAAATTTACCCACAGTACAAATGATCAGCAATGTCACTGACAAATTGTCTTTGTCTCTTCGTGCTTTTTAACTGTTCAGGGATTTGACATTCAGTAGTAACATCCTAAGCTTTGTGGAGTTCAGTGAGCTCCTGGCATGTGGAATTGCATTTTGCTGTCAACTAGACTCTCTTAACTTCCTTGGATTCTATTTTATGCCCATTTTTAAAGGCTATTCCATTTGCTCACTGATTATTTCCGAGATTAATTTCAAATGATGCCCATGATTAACTTGCATTGACTGGGTTTTAAAGTGGTCCTCTACAAAAGAGGAACACGTCGGTTAAATTGATCCAATCAGTTTAGTTAAAGGCTGGACCTAAACTGGACTTCAGAAGACTGCCCGGGACATTCCCCACCGAGCTGATACTTTGCCTCCTTCGCCTGTTGTCTGGTGTGGTGTCAGAGGATACTGTCAGAAAGGCGGCGTGGTGGAACAGAAAGCAAACAAAATCCAGACCGGACCTGGGTTCGCATCTGCAGCTTATTGCTTGCTGGGTAAACCTGAGCCAGTCGCTACCCCTCAACTACCTTTCTGTCAAGTGAGGTTGATGGTACCCACTTAAAAAGATTATCGAAGTTCTGGTGATAGTCCAGAAATAAAATTCATGTGAAAGTGCTTCAGAAATTATGAAATGTCATTCACATGTTACCGTCAATGAACACTTTCCCCTGGGTTTGCCAATCCCTCTTCGAGCCTCTGCCACTCCAGAGCTTTACACTTAGGATATTAAAGTAGGTACTGCCTCACTCCAGTTCTGCATGGGACAACTGTCCATAGAACCGCGCGAGGACGGCTGACTGAGTGATGGCGTCTCCTAGCAGGTGCCTGGGGACTCTGAGCTCCCCGTTATCGCAGCGTTCAGCGTGCTGGCACACTGCTCAGCAGTGCCCAGGGGAACTGGCCAATATTCTTTTGTGGGATGAATGCCAGCATTAAACTTTGAAGTCGAAATTTTCCAAGAAAGTATCCCTTCAAATCGTTAAGATAATAGCTGGAATAATTCTTTTATTTTTTATCCACTGCTAAGAGTTGTAATAGCTAGAATAATTCTATTACAGAATTTATGTAGAACAGTATTCTAAGAAAATAATAAAATGCATGAAATGGGATGATTCCTTCATACACATTGGTTTCCACATAGCTGTCACTGTTTGGCTGTAATCTGATTTTCTGGAATTATAGACACACACACACAAACACACACATACACTTTTGCAACTCTAAGTCCATATGGGGAGAGATTTTAATTCAAGAAATTAAAAAATAAATTTCAGTCTTTGAACCTGTTTTTTTATATCCCTTAATAAATTATAGACAGTGGAATTTTTAATTTATCTTGAAAATTTGGCTCACTCGCGATAGATTTATTTTTCCATGAATGCATCGGAATGCTTTCCTCAGCACCGCCCTGTCACTTGCCTCTTGTCCATTTGTGCCGTTTTACACCATACGACTCTGCAGTGAGACTGGCAGAAGGCTCAGAATCTTCTCTCCTCCCCCGGTCTCTCACCATATCCGATTTGCTGATTTTCCAGTTTCCATTTCCATTTGTTTGTGAGCATAGATTGATTTGCCCTTGAATGGCCCGGTCTGTGCTGAAGGACACCAGCTGAGTCAGCCTCTGGTGAGCGCTTTCCACAGACCAGACTGGGATCAAGAGCATAGGCTCTGGAGTCAGAGTGTTGGGTTCAAAACCTGGTTCTGCCTCTGATCGTCTCGTTCCTTGGGCAAGTTCCCCAGCCTCTCTGAACTTCTTCGAAAGATTGTGAAAATTAAATGCAATAGAACTCGAATGGTGCCCAGCATATAGCAAACTAAATTATTAGCAAAGATTTTGGCTCTGACTTGCTAACTGAAAGAGTGTGTTGTAGGTAAGTTTTTACTGGTCTCATCTCATCTATATTTTGTTCCCCAAACTTAAAATAGCCATATTTCTATGAAACAGAACTAAAGAGCATGTAATCTTTGGTATGACCGGTGTACATGCTTCCAAATCCCAGACATCATCTATCTAATGAAATTTTCATCAACAAGCCTTCCTTCAACTAGGTCAATTGAAATGTTTTTTCCTCTGAGAACAGTAATGTTTTTAAGACCAGTTCTATACTTTTTATGAATGTAGTTATGAAAATGTAAAATGTAGCAGACATTCTTTGTAACCCCATTTTTCCTTTTTGGTGATATGGCATGAGGCAAGAATCTGTAGATACAGTATCCTTAAGTAGATGTGGGTAAGCGGTTTTCAACTAGCGGTGGTTTTGCCCCCATGGAGCCATTTGGCAATGTCTGGAGACATTGTTGTTTGTCACCGCTGAATGGTGGTACTACTGGCATCCAATGTGTTGAGGCCAGAGATGCTGCTACAATCCTACAACGCATCAGTCAGCCTCCCACAACAAATAGTTATCTGGCCCAAATGTCGCTAGTACTGAGGGTGGGAAAGCCTGTGGGAGTTAGACAAGGAGGTGGAACGGACCCATCTATGATTTTGTAGGACAAGATACTCACTTCCTTTGAGACTGCTTAAACCCTGCTGATTCCAAATTCTGTTCCTCTAAATTGTTTCAGAAGGTAAATAAACTTAGTTCCACATTTTAGACCGTGCATATGAATGCCTTGCCCTTCACATTTAGCCTTGGGGCTAGCTCGTTTCCACTGGATTTTGATAAACTAAGAAAAAAAACTGGCTTAGCCAATATTGGAAAACATGCTCCATGGATATTAAACAGGTAGTGATTAGGAAGTCTGCCCTGTGAAGGAGAGGCTGAGTCTGGTTGTAGAGAGATAAAACAATTCTGAAAAGTCATTTTTCGGAACCAACAAACTGTAATTTAGTCCTATGTTTTAAATAAATTCCAAAAACTTCAATCAGGTTTAATAGATGTCACCCTTTGAGTCTGTAAATCTTAGCTGGGTGTTTTGTTTGTTTGTTTTGTTTTTTGCCTTGCAGTGGAAATGAATCCTTAAATTAACAAAGAAGAAAACAAATTTGTAGTTTTTTAATGAAACAGTTACAAAAGTCATCTAACTTCATTCTGAAAAAAAATCCTCCATTACGTGTCAGTGTGATTTCAGAAATAATGCAGAATTTTCATTGCTACTTGGTAATTTTAAGTTGAATGAATTATTCCCACAGTAAGCAAGGAACAGAGTAGACAAAAGGTCAGGCAAAAGAGAACCTCATTAAATAGCATCTTGCTATACTCCAAATTCTGTCTTCCTCTGGGTCTCCCATGACATTGGTGATGTAGTATACAGACTTTCTGTGGTATTATAACAGTCTGGCTTAAACCTTATCCTTGTCAGGCTTATAATGAGTTTCCAGTCTTTAGTAGAAGTGAAAACTACGATATTGCTCGGGGCTGCAGCACACATTTGCAGAAGCCATATGCCTCCAAGTGCTGAGCTCCGACATATGATAGAAGCTACATTTGGGCTGCACATGGCTAGCTGAGATTCCTATCAACCGAGTCCCATCTGCTGGAAACCTTACCCAACTGGGAAAAATCTTTCTGCTCAGACCTCTCACTGATAGTGTGTGCTAAATGTGTTTACATGCACTGCCACCAAAAACGCTCAGAATAGCCCTGTGAGGCAGGGCTGTTGTCCCTAGTCTTCATACATAAGTCACCAAGACTTAGTGGGAAGAGGTTTGGAAAGTAATCCAATGTCACATAGCTAATAAGTTACAATAGGGTCTCAAACCCAGGTCTTATACTACAGTGTACACTTCTAGGTGCAGTCCATACTGCCTCGTTACTACTGATTTTTCTAGGAAAGTTCTCATTCAGCGATCTAAAATTCAGGGTGCGGCATGCTGAATCTCCACCTGTCTTATGACTTTGTTGCCTAGTCCTCCTGACAGTGTTCTCGGAATGTACTAATGTACGTAATACAAATACTACATGTGGGTAGCATTTTTATAGCAGTAAGATCCTGTCCTGCCTGCTCTCCTGTGAGTTTGTGTGTTGCTTGTTTCTGCCTATCGTATCTCGGCACATTTCCACGGCAGCACCGACCAGGCTGGCATCCAACAGGTATGCAGAGACATGGCTGTGCTGCTGGGTGTTGGGCCATTGGATGGCTCTCTGCTGCCCTGACAGTGAGAATGAGTTCTTGGTAAACTGGCTGCTGGTGTTTATCCTTTTGTGAATTACTTGTTTTGACCTGCCCCACCCCCTCAACCCTAGGGTTTCTATTGGGTATTTGTCTTTTTTAAAAAAATACATTTGGAAGATTTCTTCATATGTCAGGCATACTAGCACTTTTTTATACCTATAATAAATGTAAATATTTCCTCATTTATTTTTCTTCTACTCTGTTTTGAATGTTTTTCCATACCAATTGTTAGATCTCTATATAGTCAGTTATTAGCAATTTTGATTTCTCTGCCCTCTTAGGAATTTCTTTGCCCATACTGGGCTATTGACTTATGTACCCATGTTGTAATCTCGAAGTTTTATAATTTCATTGTTTTAAACATTTGATTTTTTGATCTAAGTACTTATGTTGAGGAATTCTAAACAGATCCAATGTTTATTATTATTATATTATTTATTCTCACACCATTTATCAAGTCATCTAATAGGTCACTAATTTGAAATGTTGTTTCATAACCTGAAATCACACATATATATTTGTGTTTCTCATGGGGACCCCTGTCTGGGGTTCTACTTCTTTTCCATTACTCATTCTGTGTCAGGCTTATAATTTAAAATGAATTTTAAAATGTGTTCGGAAAAGCCTCTCTTCATTGGCTATATTTTTCATAACACTTTTTGGCTATTCTATGATTATTATTCTTTCAGGACAAATTAAATGGATTTTGAATGCCCCGGCTCATTTTCTGATCTTTGGGATTGCCATTGCCTTTCTAAGACTAAACTGAACCCTATTTTCAATATGGCATCAGTTTTAACTTACAAGGATCAAACTTTTAGGATCAAACTTACAAGGATCACTGTTTTTGTCAATTAAGGGATATTGTTTTAAAAAACACTGGAATTACGGATTTGTGTGTCTGTGTCTAGAAGCTATTTGAGAGGGGCTATAATTTATATTTCTCCCTACAGACAGGAGCACAACCATACTAAACCAGAAATAGGAGGAGAAGGAGTTATCTTTTCTTTTAATTTTTTTTTTTTTTGTTTGTTTGTTTTAGGTTTTGTGCTTATCCATTTCACATTACAAGTTTGCTGCTCTGGTTTGACCTTGAGTCCCCACCAAACCAAGTGACAATGTCTCTACTTTGAGACACACTCTTGGGCAGCCTGCTGGGGATTTTTCTTTCAAAGACTAATTTCCTGAATCTCTGGCTAAAGAGAGAAGGTTAATAGTTTAGGGAGTTTTTTTTTTTACAGGCCATTAGAAACAATTAGTACATTGCTGAGATTAAAAGCACTTCTCAAGAATGTTGGATGGCCTAGAAAGGAAACAGGACTTTTAGAAGCATCTATTTTTAGCACCTAATTAAGGCTGACTTGGAGTTCCCCATCCTCTCTTGCCATACTGTTTCATATTTTAATTATCAAGAAATTCTTAATTTTTTCCAAGCTAAATTCTGCCTACAGTAACAAAGTAATAGTAACTTGAAATCCTACTCATGGATTTTTATGAACAAATTTTTAAATCACCCTATAACCTTTTATAGGCTGATTATTTCAACTCCTGTAGCTTTCCTCTTTGACAACTTTTTCTTAATATTCTTATTTCTTAATGATTTTCTTCTCCTCCTAAAAACACGCCTTTTGTTCCAATTATGCTATCTTTTTAAATTTTTTTATTTCAGAATATTATTGGGGTGCAAATGGTTTGGGTACATAAATTGTTTTTGTACCATGCCCATCCCCAGATAGTGTGCATCGTACCAGTCAGGTGTGCTGCTGTGATGCTGTTCTCGATGCCCCTGGAACAGGCCAGCCATTCAGGATCTTGTTTTAGTGCTTTAACGCCATGGCACTCTAGCCTGAGCAACAGAGTGAGACTGTCTCAAAAAAAAAAAGAAAAAACAAAAAAGAATGGCTTTTATTAAAAAGTCCAAAAACAATAGATGCTGGTGTGGCTACGGAGAGAAAGGAACACTTACATACTGTTGTTGGGACTGAAAATTAGTACAACCTCTATGGAAAACAGTATGGAGATTCCTCAAAGAACTAAGAGTAGACCTACCGTTTGATCCAGCAATCCCACTACTAGGTATCTACTTAAAGGAAAAGAAGTCTTTCTATCAAAAAGATACCTGCATTCGAATGTCTATTGCAGCACAATTCACAATTGCAAAGATGTGGAATCAACCCAAGTGCCCATCAATTCATGAGTAGATTAATAAAATGCGGTATATGTATACCATGGAGTACTACTCAGCCATATAAAAGGATAAATTAATGCCTTTTGCAACAATTTGGATGGAATTAGAGACCATTCTCCTAAGTGAAGTATCTCGAGATTGGAAAAACAAATACCGCATGTACTCATTATTAAATTGGAACTAACCAATGAGCACACATGTGCACAGAGGGAAGTAAAACTCAGTGGAAACTGAGCAGGAGGGAGGGGGAAGAAGGGAGGGGCAAAAACCTACCTAAGGGGTATAATGAACACTGGGTGATGGGCACACCTATAGCCATGACTAAAGCATTACAAAAACAATCCATGTAAGCTAAAACATTTGTATCCCCTTAATATTTTGAAATTAAAAAAGAAAAAGAAATTGTATCTTGAGATGCACAATAAGAAAATGGAAAACATTCTCAGCTCAAAATATGCTTTAAGAAGATGGCATAAGAGAATACACCTGGGTTTGGTTTTAAACTCTAATCTGAGTAAAAGGTGCACAACGTATGTATTAGGAAATGTCAAGTATATGAGGGTAAGTCAAATATTTGTAAATAAAGTACATTTCAAATGTACTAAAGCAGCTCATTTTTAAAATAATTCAATATTAAATCATCTTTTGGTGTGAAAAATACCCTTTTAAAACAGAATAATTGTGCTGTAACTCTGTTTCTCTCTCTCTCACACACACACACACACACACACACACACACACACACACACACGAACTTTCATTCTTGTAAATCAGTTATAGTGGTTTGTTTAACATATGAACGCAAAATCTGGCTCCATGACAGGCGCCTGAGTATTATAGCATTCTATTAGTGTCATACACAAGGCACATTTTCCAGTGACCGGTTTGAGGAGAAGAGGCCCCAAGACATGCAACTCCAGCACTCATCACTTTCGGAGCCGGGGCCAGGCAGGTGTGGAGGGAGGATGTGAGTGGTCTCAGGGAGACGCTGCTGCTTCCTGGTCATGAGGGACAGTTGCTTTAAAGGATGACATTCACAGCCTCATTGTGAGCCATTTGGAAACAGTGAGGTCCCCAGATCAAGTAAGAAGAATGACCATTCTTAGGAAAAGGCTTTACATATATTTCAAGTCTGATTCGTAAATTGGAACAGGCCCCCAAATAAATACCACGGTTTTGAACTCCAACAACATATTTTATATTTCTAAATGAATAAAAGTTTACTCTTCCCTTCTTTAAGCCCATACAAGAGATAATTATTCTAAAATTTGTCCTAATCTTTCTACATGTTTTTATCTATGGTTATAAAAAATATAAAGATATATATGCATATATACAGTTTATATATTTATATATAAACATGTATAAACATTTGTGCACACACCTAAACATAGATATATGAGCATGTACACACATCAACATATATGCTCAGATTTATACATATGTACATGAATGCCTATTCATAAGTATTAGCACATGTACACATATGTAGGATATTACTCAGAAAAATGCAATATACATAAGTGTTCAGCAATTTGGATTTTTTTCCCTATAATTTACAACATGCTTTTTACCTTTAACAATATGTCATAAACAGCATTTTAAGCAAGTACCTGTAGACACCTCGTTCTTTACAAGGTCTGTATTCATTCCATTGTACCATAATTTATTTAGCTTTTTTCTATTGTAGACGTTGAAATTGCTTACCTTTTTCCCTTCTCCCAATAATGCTGGGATTAACAGTGTACATATGTCTTTACAAGCCTTGCTAGTATTTCTGAAGAGCAGATTTCTAGGAGTAGATTCTCTAAGCCGTAAACATAACTGAATTCTAAGATCACTCTGAACAAACTATAGTGTGGTTTTTGGTGGATCTCAGAAGGAAAGGGTTCGCTCACTGTGAGGACATCCTTTCCACAGACACAGAGTGAGTCATTTTCTGAAGGCTTTGTCAGTGTCACCATTAATACTGTCAAGTGTATGCATTTGAAAATTCTATGGGTTCAGGGCAGGTTTAACTCTGTCTCTTTAGTATTAAAAATATTCTTGTGTAATTATTTAAAAACCATATGTATTTTCCTCCAAATTTCTCCTAAAGTTTCTGAACCAAGTTATCAGTTCACCTAATAGGTCCTCTAGGTAAATAAATTAAAGACATCCAGAATCATAATAAATAAGAAACTTCATCTTTTCCAGCTTCTAAAGTATGCTATTTATCTTAAACAACTGTCCTTTATTGAAATACTGAGAATATTCTGCAGTCTCTGAGGTAGACAAAATTCTTACTTGTATTTTTAGGGAAAAAAATTACAATTTCTACTCATTTAGTTAAGAAACATTTTTAGCACTTACTAAGTAAATTCTAAATACTAGTGAAGGGATAAGAATAATATAAGAATAAAAACTAGGCCTTTCCCCTAAGGAATGTCTCATCACCCTAAGGAATTTATGGGAGGAATACTATATAGAAATATAAGAAAAATATTTCTAGGTACTTGACAGGAAAGTAGGAGATATAAAAATAGTAAGAGAAGGGTCATCCATTCTGGGAGCTTAAAATCTAGGGTGTGACAAGTGTTGTGAGTACAAACATATTTCTCTGGTACTGCAGAAGAGGAGAAATATCACTTCTAGCTCCAAGGTGGACGTGCGCTGTGAACTGAACCTTGATGTCCAGGTAGGATGTTGACAGGTGGAGGTCGAGAGAACCTCGTCAATGGTCATAAGAATGAGCACACACATGGAAAAGGCAAGGTTTGTGGACTGGCACACAGTCTGGTGTGGCTGGAACTTGGTGCCCGTGGGAGAGAAATTGGGGATAAAAGGAAAGACAGGTTAATGGCAAGTTGTAGAAGGCTCGAATGCAACGTAAGGAGCTTACTGTGTGTGTGTAATGGGAGCTATTGAAGGTCTGGGAGAAGGGAGAGTGATATTTTCTCAGCTGGGCTTAGGAAGATTAAACCGCTTAGTGGCATTCTAGAGAGGCAGGGACACGTAGGGAAGAAAATAGGATAGAACTGTGGTCCCCAATCCCCAGGCCATGGCCTGTTAGGGAGCAGGCCGCAGAGCTCCACTCCCGCCATGCCCCATCAGTGGAAAATTATCTTCCATGAAACTGAAGAACTGGGGGCCGCACAGCAGGACGTGAGCAGTGGCAAGAGAGCGAAGCCACATCTGTGTTTAAGCTGCTCCCCGTCGCTCACATCACCGCCTGAGCTCCGCCTGGCCTACCCGCACCCTATGGAAAAACTGTCTTCCATGAAACCGGTCCCTGGTGCCAAAAGGGTTGGGGACCTCTGAATAGAAGACCACTGTAGTCATTTAAAAAAAAGAAAAACAATTCTGATACACCTTTAATTAAAATCCAGGCAGCTTTAGTATAGCTTTAGGCTATACGTGGTTTAAGCCAAAGCAATAATTCTTTTAGAGAGCCATAAGGGATCTATCATAATTTACTAATGAATGAGAAAATGCAGCTCAAGCTACTGAATAACCGGAATGTAGATACAGAAACAGACCCAGGAAATGTGCCATTTCTTGCGGTTCTGGCTTCTCCAAACCTGGGTAGCAGCTCACCTAGAAAGAGAAGGGTCATTAAGTCAACTCAACATGAGATTTGTGTATAAGATGGAAACAGAATCGTTAAGCAATCTGCAGGAACCCTGGTGGGAAACGCATTAAATGCACCTTGGAGAAGGTAAGACCTCCTCAGGAAAAAATAAAGAACGAAAATGAGGGGCTAAAGATTTTAAGCGGAATTAGAAACTAGAGAGAACACAGCTGGCTCGCTGCTCAGCATCTTTGGGAAGTACTAGTGGGAATGCTACTCAGAACTCTCAGACAGGGGCTTCCTGAGTTCTGTTGTCGTCGGCGTTGCTGATGACGATGATGATGTGTGTGTTTGTGCTTTACATGAGAGCCCAGTCCTTCACCTCACGATAGCTGTGGAAGGACGGGACAGAGGCCCTGAGCACTGCTGTGCTGCAGCTGGCTCTTGCTGGTGATCGACAACCAATTGTTAAATTTTCAGGAATTTCGTGAGCTAGTTGTTAAACACAGCTAGTTAAGAATTATATTATATATGGCTTAAAATTTAGTAAGTTAAAGGTAATACATACTCTAAGCTCATCATTTAGAAATTACTGTGTTTTACTGTTACCTATGTTCTTGAGGTCGTTTTCATCTGTGGCGTCGATATGGTAGAAATACCGTATTATGTGGTATTACTGAGCATCTCACTTTGTCAGAATAAACAGAAAAAAGTAATTTATGTGTTCAACGAATAGGAGACCCATTTCTTCCGATTCTTATTTTGAAAAATTTCTTCTGATTGGGCCTCCAATAACTGAGACTTTCTCTGCATTTGAGCTCTCATCTGATAATTTTAAAATGTATATTTATATTCACTAGGCTTTAAAGTCAATCTTGATATTTTCCACTGTTACAGTTCAAAACTTTAAATGGATTACACTGGCAATACAGATAAATTTAAACTTCTTCATATATAACTTGAGGATAAAAGGTCAAAAAGGAAATATGTTTCTTTTCTCTCCTACAGATAAAAATGCAAATAGCTAATTTCCTTTGAAGTTTGTAAATACAGCATGTATTCTGTGTTCTTTATAGCATTAAATAAATAGGCCACGGTGATCCAACAAAAAGTTAACTCTTCAAAGTCTTTGCCTGCCTGGCTGAGAAAAAGCCTTTTTTTTTTTTTCCATCAGGTTCCCTAGCTGTGGTAAAATCAATCATGTGACAGTGTGTTCTTTGCTTTATAAAGAGGA